>OOFE01001499.1:23595-34630 GCA_900323365.1 Monocentris japonica | reverse complement strand
CCAGGTCTGTAGACTCTCCTCAATCCTCCTCACAAATGGTGGGGTGATGAGAGGAGACATGTTAATACATCCAAGATTTTGACCACTGTTGGAGAGAACAAGAGGAAGTGGGGGAAAGTAGGAAAAAGAGAGAGAATGGATGAAAGAGAGAGAATATGTGTGTGTGTGTGTGTGTGTGTGTGTGTGCACATGCTCATACGTGTGCAAAAACAGAGAAAGTGCAATGAAAATAAAGAGAGATAGCGGCTGAAGTGATTTCATGCCCAGATTTAACAGTATATTTTCTTCCGCCAAGGAAGTGCCTGCTAGACTGAGCATGGAGTAAGGGGGTGGGGGGGGCAGAAATAAAATGGTTGGGGTCAACTACATCTCTCCGCTCATATTCCCCACTCTATCTCACCTCAATCTGGTCAGTACAGATTTTGCCCTGGCCGAGAAAGTTTTCCCATTCAGATTCCGAAAACCAATCTGGTGAACTCCATTTCCGTTCCCCTCAGCTGGCCACAAATAGTACTTGGGGTCAGTTGAGTTCAATGTGTCGCATCAGTACATTGTTTACAAGAGCCTCTGTAAGGCTGTGTGTGGAGGACTGGTTTTCACAATACCCTTGTCCCCGTCTGAACCATCTTTTGTCAACAGGAATAGATGTAATCAGCATTATTGTGGTGAAACACTTAGTTGCCAAATCATATCCTCAGAGAGAACAGATTATCATTGTGGCTCAGATTGGGGATTACGCCTGTACACAATTTCTTTCTTTCTAGCTCATAGACAGACACAAACACACATACAGACACACATAGACACATACTTTAGTCTTTCTACCTCGTGGCCTTTCCCAGCATGCTTTGCTCTGATGGGTGACTTGAGCCTCGTTCCTAACCCAGTGCACGCCTCTCAGAGGAGCGATGATGCCACTGAAACATAGAGGGATGGAAATAAAATCTATTTGAACTGAGAGGGAGAGAGACTGCACCAGAGGACAAGGCAGTGATAACGGATAAAGGGGGGGAGATGGTGCGAGTGAAGGAATGATATTTGAATTATGTAACTCAGCTCAGGGATGATTTGGACGAATCCACCGTTGACACCAACATCATTTCTCATTACCTGAGAGCCGCGTGTGCCCAGCGCCTTGCCTTGTCCAGTGAGTCATCTCACACTCAGCTATCAGAGAGAGCGAGTGAGAGAGAAAAAGAAAGGATGGGGTGAGATGTTTGGGAGATGAGGGAGAGAGACATGAGGGCTGAGAGCATTTGTACAGACATGATACATATGCAGCACTACATTGACACATACAAATCATGGTGGAAGATTGGTTCTGTTCATAAGTATTTTACAGACTGTAGTCTGCCTCATATATACAACAACCATGTGCAGATAAAAGCCTGAATGTTATGTATGCATGTCTAACATGCTATCACTGGAATGTGTCACATACCAGGGTACTTAAAATGTATAATCTTCTTACCTGCCTTGTGTGAAGAGTAAAACCTTTTATTCTCAACCAAGGGTGTGCCTGGACATCAACACATTTGTTGTCAAGATGATGTTAATGGGTTACAATCAATGGCTGATCAATAACTCCAGTATATTCACCGTGGGATAAATTGCACTGTATAACTTTGCATGACATGTGATGAATGTTCCAGATAGTTCAATTAGCATTTAGCACAAGCCATGCGTAAAAGACTGGAAAGCAAAATGGATGCTGCCTCTAATGCAAAAAGAAAGGCTCACTGCGTAGCAAATAAGTGCTGCAAGACCCATTATTCTGATAAGACTGTTCAGCTGCATAACAATACTGGTATTTAGTCTCTTTGTTTGGCTGCTTTGTTGTCAGCATAGCAAAGAAAGGGCTGATGAACAACTATATGTCATCTTGTCCTTGCTCATGGCAATTTCAAATGCATCAATAGAGTTAGGAGGGTTAGTCCATTACAAATTATAATAATCTTCTAAAAGTGGTAATCAATAATGTAACCCATGTGTCTGATTACTTTCAGTTACTCTTAGATTATTTTACCTCCAAAATCTGTGACAATTTATTTGGATTTGCATTCTGTGCTTTGAACAATGTACAACCGTGATTAACCATCATTTCAAGTTTTGTGAAATTATATTTTGTATTTATTTAATTTGTTGCTGTTACAAATTATTACAGTTGTAATCTGTAATTGTTTTTTCTTTCAACATCTAATGCATTTTTTTATTTTTTTTTTTTTTTATCATTGTCTTGGGTTACATAGAATGCAAAGAAAAAAAAAAGAGAATAGCTTGGCTCCACCTCAGCTTTACTGTGCTTGGTGGCATTTGAAGGCTAGATTGCAAAACAACCCCTTCTGTGATATTTTAAAGGAACTCTGAAGCCATAACACCTGCTTTTAGATGCAAGCATGTTCAGTAAACTGTTGCAAACAATGACAACAGCACTGCTGCTTTTGATGGATTATACCATTGAAGGTTTGGGTGTAGGGTGTGGAGAGTGGGGCGTCTAGTGATTGGGGACTATGCTCATCCCAACATAACCAACCTACCCATCCATCCACACCACACACACATGCACACTCACACATGCACACTCACATGCACACACAGATACTTACACTCAACATGCTAGAGTTGTGCCAGTCTTCTCCTCTGCGTCATGTCTGTGTGGGGGTGGTTGGTGCATGGCGCATCGCTTAAAATAGACAGTCGCTCTCTTTGCAAGAAGAGGTTGACAAAGCAGTGAGAGGGAATGAAAGAGCAAAAGAGAGAGTGAGAAAGAGAGAATGTGAGAAAGAAAGAGAGGGAGAAAGAAAGGCAGTGAGAAAGACCACAAATCTACCTCTGCACTGAACTAGAGCTCAAAGGAAACAAACACACACATCTATGAGAATTTGAAATGGAGACAGAGATGGAAATTAAAATTTCAGGTGAAGGGAACAAGGCAGTTTTCCATCGAAGTAAATGGGGACAAGTGCAGGCAGCAGAAACGTAACATAGAAGACAGGCATGAAGCTGCTCTAGGCATCAGGCAGAGATTCAGGAACAACTAAGAAACCTTTATTACACCTACATCATACTACATTTGCTCATATGATAGAGAAGTAATGAAATTGCCTTGTCTGTAAATCTTCAGAAATACTTCACTTCTAAGACCTCACTAGCTCACCAGGGCCCCACTACCCCTACCCTCACCTAACCATCCAGCTTATGTTGCCAGACTGGTTTGGCCCTTTATTATGGTGTTTTTTAATTCAGATTGAGGCGTGATGCATCAAAATATAATGGTATTTCCAATGGTATAGCACAAACTTTTAGACAAAATAGAACAGTTCAAGATAAGTTATTTTTCTCACTATGATCATCATTGGCAACCACAAAGGCTATTTGAAATGGAGTAGCCTCTCTGGTTGTAAAAGATAACAGGTGCGTATGGTAAAGAATGTGTAAAATACGATTAATCATATACACCGGCATCAAAGGCCTGGTTGTGCTTTTTGAGGTGCAACTTAACTTGAGATGACTTTGGATTTGGATGGGGAAAAAGTTACGAAAATGAATCACGCCTTACTGTGGATAGATGTTAGCACATGCCGTCATTGTTAATCTCCACTCGCCAACGCCTAAAGTTGAGCAGTCAGCAGAATGGAGCTGGCTTGTGTGTCATCTCTCTCTTTCTGTCTCTCTCCCTCCCCCTCTCTCTCCGCCCTCCCCCAGCGGCACACATCCTCCCAGTGCTTAAGATAAGTGACAAGACATCAGAGCCAAAGAAGTGCTTTAATGCCAAGAGAGAACTGTGCCTGAGCGTGGGTGGAAGCCTACATGTGTGTATGTGTGTGTATATGTGCATGGATGTGTGTGTGTGTATGTGTGCGTGCGTCCACATGCGTGAGTAACAGAGAGAGAGAGTTTGACTAGATGCGAGGGTGAATGTACTGTAAGTGTTTCCTCACTGCTCATGTGTGCATATATTCTCTGTGTCCCTTTGCATGAGTGTGTGTGTGTGTGTCCATGTTTGCATGCTTTTGTGTATGCATATCTGAATGTTTGCGTGAGATGTGTGTGTAACTGTGTGTGTGAATGGTGTGTGTGTGTGTGTGTGTGTGTGTGTGTGCATGTGTGTGTGCCCCTCTACTTGGTGAGGTTATTCATCACTTCAAGCATCAGATGACATGACATGACATCACCAACGACCCCCTACCAACTCTTCCTTCCACCCACACCACCTTCACCACTCTGATGGGTTGGCAGAATGCCATCACCTCCCTTCCTTCTCCTCCTCCTCTTCCTCCTCTCCACCCTCCCTTTCCACCTCCCTTTTAACTCAGCTTTGCTGCTGCAGTTAAAGTGCTGAGTCATCATCACTGGCCACAGCATATACAGGGCTGACATGGGTCAGGTGTGATCTGTGTTGGATGTGTGTGTGCAGCCGTGCGTGCACGTGTATGTGCATGTGTATATGCATGCATAGGGTGGTGGATTTGTAATCAATACTCTGCCACCTCCCAGCCCCTACCTCTTGTAAGGCCGTAGTTGTGGTAATGAACTGTGATCCACAGGGGGTACATTATGACAGCCGCTAACTTTATTATTAAGTTCCACTCTACAGCCCTGGGATAGAGTTGGGGCTTAAAGTGAACCCTTAATGGTCTTAATTGCCAATCAATGTAAGAGGAGGTGTTGCGAACACTGGGCTTCTCCTGGACTTCCTTCAGCCTGCGATCAGTGGCTCTTAATAGAAGGACCCAAAACCCCCCCAATCACAAGAATTGTATTGCTTCTCTCATGTTTGAGCCAAAAACACTTTCAGATACATTGCAGGCCTATAGCAGTAATAGGTCAACGCACAAAGGCTACAACAAGCCCAGTAAAAAAAGACGCCTAAAACTAGTTTACAGTATTAACTCCTGTCACAATGAGAATGAAATAGGACCAACATGTCAGGACCACAAGTGTTGTGTAGTGATGGTGAAGTAACACAGCAGACAATTTTGACTAACCAATGCAGGCCTTTGGCTGGCCCTAGAACATGAATAACCCTTCTAGTTACAATGATGCATGCCTTTTTGACTTTTCTTACAGCCGAGTCTCTGGGTGTAACAATATCTTTTAGGAAATATCTTCTCCTTTATCTGGTATGTTTGAGCCTGGCATTATCTGTTCTCTAAATATAAGAGGTGAATTTATCACTCAATACTCTGTTTGGAAAGTGCTGAGCTAGTCCTTTTCCATGTCCCTGATTTTCTCTTACAAATGTTACCAAATACAAAACATTTTCATTTGAATTATATAATCTGTGACTAATGCTCCCCTTTCATGTGAAATATTAATAATGCATTTGCATTTCGCCCTCCACAAATGGTGTTTGGGATTTTAAAAATTCAAATAGAGTAGCCAATGTTTCGGCTTTTGCAGGGGCCCTTTCATTATGGAGCAGATGTGATGATTTTCATATACAGTATTTTATGCATATCTGATGCTGAAGGCACTCTCTCTTCATAAATACTCAAGCAAATAAATGAATGCATTTATCAAAGCGGTGAGTGGTGCACTATTTAGCTGTAGCTTGAAATGCAGATGCTAAGTGGTGGAACACACTCAGTGGCATATGACATTTAAATTCAAGCATATGACTCCAAATGATTTGCCCTCAATATGTTATGCACTTCAGTCTCATCTGTGGTATTCTAAAAGATTGCACCCAAAATTGGTATTGCACACATGTATTATGAAGTTGTTGACTTAATCTAGTTATGGTGGTTAAAAAGAGACTTACTTTGGATGTGGTGACATTATTATTGTTATGTGTTCATGGAGGTTCAAAATACAGTACAGTAAGTTTGGACACACTTTCTCATTCAAGTGAATGAGAAAGTGTGTCCAAACTTTTGTCTGGTACTGTATAAATTTGATGAATGGCGATATTGTGCTAACACCTTGCTGAAAAGGGCTGTCCACACAAGGTTGAATATATCAAACAGCTTACATGATTGCTTACTGAATCCCATATGTCCCTTATCATAATAAGGTGGTTGCATTCCATATTATGTTTATAATTACAACCGTCACGGCACATTAACTTAGTCACTGTTGATGAAATTCGAATCAGAAAATTAGTATGACCATTTGAAGAATGTAATATAGCATTTTACATGAGGTTGACTTTGCAGCATATTTCTCTACTATCAGGTCCTCGTGGTGTTTTGTGGTTAAAGATTTTAATGGAAGGCCAAATTAAATTTGTCAATATTTGTTTTGTTTAATGGTATTGCTCAATAATGTTGTACAAAGCCTCGTAACTAAAGTGTGCCTGATGATATTAGGTCTACATGTCAAATTTACTTGAGCCGTGTGAACGATTGATCCTTTACCCACAGTTTACTAACAGACAAGATTCATTATGTCCTTTATCCAACATAAACAAAACCACAAACCAATATTGAGCCTGAAGTTGACTTGCTGATGGAGGTGTTTGTCTTTCCAGCCCATTACAGAATAACCTGTTTGGAGAAATCTACTAGAAGCAAAACAATTTGTGAAGAACCTCATTTCATAACTTAATGGGCCATATCATTACATTGATTCTTGATTTGCTCACACACTGAACTGTTCCCTCATGGTTCAGTTGACATGATTGCACACAACAAAGAGAAAAATGTGGAATACGTAAATGGTTTGCACTTGCCTTGTCTATTGGAATATGTAGCTGTCTATTCTCTACACTATTTGTATTTTTATGAGTAAACTTCATTCACCTGGACATCCACTTACATTGACTACAAAGGGCACATGTAATGCTCTCAAGTGTGTTCATGTGCATCCATGTGATCTGCAGTTTGCGTATGTGTCCATAGTTTGTCTAAGGGAGTGTGCATGTGTATATGCATGTGCAAAATGACCTTAGTTAGTGGTGTCCAGCTGCCCCTGCAGCATGGTGTCTGATGGGTGTGTGGAGCCGGTCTGGTCAGGAGAGGAGCAGCTGTTTCGCAGTCTGGCCTGCTTCTTCAGAGGAAGGCATATGTGGGTCTGACTGGCCAAGCTGTTCAGGGGTCACACCAGGATGAACCCCTCTAAGGTCACACACAGACAGACATCGTAGCCACTAAAGCCCAGAATACGGGTCATGTCTGTGGAATGGTGCAGATAGAAAGCTAATGAGAAATGTTTTGATATGATTTAGTCAACTTTCTCTGAGGTGCATTAAAACACACATGAACAGTGTTGCTTTTTCTCTTCCCTTTCATTTCATTTTCTCCAGTTCAACAACACAACACTGAAATCCATACTGGATATTGTATTTGTGTCAGGGATGTGATCAGGAATGTTCACTGTTGCGCTTAAGATTATTATGTGTTGTAAATAACAGAGGAAATCTTCAGCTGCTAGCCTGGCTGTACGGCAATAAAAGGAAAATGAACTTAAAGTTGGAAAGTCAGAGTTTGTTTGTTAAAAAAGTATCACTGTCTGAAGTATCATGTGAAATACCTACATGTTGCAGTATGCAATATCTACTTATAAGTGAAGCTTGTTAGCCTTAGAATGAACACATAAAGACAGCCAAAAACCCTAAGCATGGAAGATCCCCAGGCAGCTAACAGAGGTGTAATTTCTTCATTCTGCTAAGAATTATGCTTTTTCATATAATACCAACTTTAAAAAGTCCTATAACAGTGAGTGTTTTATCAGCAGAGTAGCATGTGACAGCCTTGCTTCTTCTAAAAGGCTGCTGCTTCTATTGTGGTGCAGCATTAAAATGCACTTCATAAAAGCAGCCACCTTAAAGGACTCTGAGAAAGAGGCAGAAAGCGCTGGACTCTCCACACTCCGGCAATAAAATCATCTCCTGCCTCAAGTCATTTCATAAAATGGCAGCGATAAAGAGATAGACTGCTCTTTATTGTTTTTAGATTGCGGGCACTTTGCGAACTCTCTTCGCCTGTGTCTAGAATAATGTAAATATTTCAGAGCTATGTGCCCACTAATACATAAAACAGATATATAAGTCCAATAAAGCTGCATAACTGTTTGTGCCTGGCCTCCCCTGAGGGGCCAAACACTTTAGCAGGAGGGAATATTCCCCACTCAGCTGAAGGAGGGGACACTGAGGCCTCTCTGATGAATGGTGTACACCTGCTGGGCCTCAGAGCTGCACACAACCAGTAGCATCTTGACCATTTCCTTGAAGAGTAGTACAAAGAATCCCAAAAGTGCTGCATTCTTAACGGAGAGTACTCACCAAAATGTGCAACAAAACAGGCACAGGAGATACAGTTTTCAAAGCTTCAATCAAGGACCTGGTCATACCATGTTTTGCATCATAAATTATTTAACTGCACTAGAACTCTTTTGAGAAAGTCTTTATACAGAGTGAGGTGGACCACCCCGTAGTTTGAACAGATGCAAGACGATGCTTGTAAACAAAGAGAGAAGGAAATTAGTTTATTGAACTCTTTATCTGTAAATGCTTTGTGGTGTTTATCTCTCACACCAGCTCATAACCAATAGGGCACAGAACAGACAAGGAAATTGTTGTACATTCTGCGCAGCATTGCAAATATACATTTGCCCAGAACAACAAAAATGCCTCTCTAAACAAATAGCAGCAATCAGAATGGATGCCATCTCTTGGCATTACTTTAAATGCCAGCAGCAGACAAGATACTCATTAGGAAAATGATGATGGAGGGGAGTATTCAGATGGACTTGTCCTGGAAACACAACAGCAGACAAAACAATGGCCCGAAATTGAGAGGGACGATTAGCATCATTATCAATGTCATTCACTTTCTTTTGTTTTGAAAACATGACAAGGACTCTGAATTATGAATTTTGTGAAATTGTTTGAGAATTGTTAGTCTTAATTCATGCCACAGTTGAAGGGAAGAAAAACACACCGGTATGCTAAATTTTGCATGGCTGACAGATTTTATTAATATAATTCGTTATGAGTTGGGTTTTTGAGATGCTCTATCATCATAAATTAGTATGAAGTAGTATGACATTTTTTAGCAGTAATTTTCACATAAAATTCAATCCTTTACTGTTACTTAAAAAATATAGAATTTATTATGTGAACTACACAATAAGGGAAACAATATATAAGATATTAGAAAATAACCTTTAATATTAATTCCCTTTTTCATATTTATTTACACACATGCTCAGTTTAGTACATTATGTGCTGTACTACCCAGACAGAGCTACTTCTATGTCAAAACACCCGTTCTGTGCACATTCCACCAAGATGAAGAGGGGATGAAAAAAGAAAACTGCACAAAATAGACCCTCTGGAAGCCTCATCTTTGAATCTAGGGCCTTACTTTCTGTCTTAAATGATTACAGAGAAATGAAATCATGTGGGGATTTACAGGTGTATGGTCTGACCTCTCATCCATTTTACCTACCACTGGGACCCATTGTGACCCCAAAATTGCCAATATTGAAGCTCAGTGGGGTGAATAAGAAACGAGGAGGGGGGCTAAAAGAC
This sequence comes from Monocentris japonica, assembly GCA_900323365.1. Classification (NCBI taxonomy): domain Eukaryota; kingdom Metazoa; phylum Chordata; class Actinopteri; order Trachichthyiformes; family Monocentridae; genus Monocentris; species Monocentris japonica. The sequence continues at coordinate 25,155 of OOFE01001499.1, read as the reverse complement.
GAGACAGCTACAGCTGTGCTCTGCGCTTGCTTCACAGAGACAGAAGAAGAGAGGAAAAAATCATAATCTCACACTGTCTGATGTAAGCTTAAATGCTCTATTGCTTTGCCGATCACGTTGCGCTCCCATCATCTTTCCCTCGCGTCTCCAAGACAAATCTGGGCTGCTGCCATGCACACACACGCAAAAACCGCCATGCACAACAACAACGGCAGCTGAGGCGTGATGAATGACGCTCTCGTCCCGACGGGTCCATGTCGATGCATGTTCAAGTGGATGGGATTGAATTTAACCATAGAAATGACAGACCATTCTTTTTTGGGGCACAGGGCAGCCTACATGAATGGTTTGTGGCGATGAGGGGCTCAGTGATTGATGGCCCATGAGGATGAGGGATTCTGGAGAGAAAGAGGAGGGAAAACCACCCTTGTCATAAATGTGAGCGTCTGGAGAATCCACTGGCTGTGGTACTTTTCCTGAACCTAGACTCTTCTTATCCTCTTTACCACCTGATCCCTGTTTGAAGGAGCTTATACCTCTCCTCATCCAACTAAAATGGCCCTATTTATCACACACTGACATTTCTGTCATCATTGGCCAACAATGTTGTCGGATGAGGGAGCTGCAGTTGAAGATGCAGCCTCTTCTGTCAATCTTCTCAACCCTGTCAGTTGAATGTATGGCCTTAAATCATATTTTTGTTCATATTTTGAATAAGTGAAAACAAAAAAAAACTTGGATGTGATGTCCCATCTGGAAGCTGTGACATTTGAGAAGTCAATATTAACACATAATTCAACTAGAAAATAAATGTATCAGTTTTCTGCTGTTAAATACAAAAAAAATCTTCCAATTTATGGGCAACTGTAATATTGCCAGGGAGATGTGTGTTTAGCCCATTGTGTACCTTGGTTTAACACCCCAAATGGTCTAGTCAGATTAAAGAGCCCAACATATGGCCATTGTAGAAACCTGTCTTACAGACAGCCCTCATCATCACCATGAACAACTACAAGTGGACCTGGCATCCCAGCCTAGGGGACCCAGCCCTCACAAGGAGATGCAGAGCTTCCAGAACAATTGAGGGGTTAAGAGGGTGAGACCCCAGGAAGGATTAGGAACATGTTTTCCACTATCTCCACTTCTGCAGGCTTCTCCCCAGACCTCTCTCAGGAACCACAACCCAATCTATCTTGGCTCCATGTTTCAATCCACTGAAGTCCTGGGACCAGCAAAAACATTCTGAGCTCCATTCTTCAAATCAACGGGGGAAACTGACGAGGCTGTCTGATGTCCCCAATGTTGTGCTCCGCCCACTTCTCTCCCTCTCTCTCTCTCTCACACACACACACACAAAGAGAGAGTCTCACTAATTCGCTAACATCGCTGTAGTGAAGAAGAATGCAATTAAAACTCCTCTTGATAATTAACCCAGATCCATCGCTGCTGATTGTATAAACGACCATTACCAGGGAGCTCTGAATATTCATCCGTCGTGAGTGGTCTGAAGATGGTAGTCATTTTATCTTTTTGGATGGGTGGAAATGGGGTTGGGGTGCG
>OOFE01001499.1:6453-16990 GCA_900323365.1 Monocentris japonica | reverse complement strand
TTGTCACAATCAACTGCACACAAACAATTAGGCTACTTTATTTATTTTACTCTATTACTACTCTATTTTACTAAATAAAAGTAGCGAATTGCTTTTGTGACTGGCTTCATATCAGCAGAATATGTAGGGCCTGGTTGCCTAGTTACCAACAATCATGTATGAGAAGTATATATCAGTGTTAAGCCTTTTGACTTCACGGAGAGCTTAAAACAAAAAACAATCAAATATGAGACTCCTTATGTAGTTTCACAGTTGACATTTAGGAAACCATGTGGACTGATAATGGATAGAGGAGGTGATTGATGATTATATCAGCTGACACGGCAAGTTAAGCTTGTAAATTAGTAAGAACCAGTTGTCTCCATTTCTTTTGATAAACCCATTTATTCCTCCACATTTTCCTTCTTTCTTTTCTATATTATATTTTATCTTTTATCTCTTTCATTTTATATTTTTCCTTAGAGGACATTGAGTTTCTTTGGCATAAGTTTGGTAGGATTAGTTTTAATTACCACTCAACAATGTTTCCAACTAGCCATTTTGATGAAAAATGCTAAAATAGTTTTCTTCAGGTTTTAAAGCTAAAACTAATGCATCATGTGCTCGACTCTTGGTGTCTGTTGGAGAGGGAAGAAGAGAGGAGCCTGGCAAGGTCTGATAAGACTCTGTAACAGTAATAATAACATTTTCACAAAGCTCATTAATTGAGAGTTTAGAGGTAATTGCTACGTTTCCTGCAGGCTGACTATGTTGTTAATGCTGACGACTGTCAACCTGACAAACAATGAGTTGTGGAATATGGATTTTTTTTCCCCTCAGCGCGTGTTAATAACCTACCATCTGAGCATTGCCAAGGGAAACTGTCAAGATGGCATCAGTGATAAAATGTTAACATGTGACAAAAAGCACCTACCCGCAAGAAGAATGATTCAATTTGAAATTGAATTTGTACGACTTCCACGAAAACCTTTTTCTTAAGCCTCACCTGAGGGAAGGTAATATTAAAAGAACAGGTTGAAAGTTTTTTCTGACTTTTCCAACAGTGGGCTGCCACACACGGTCAAAGTGAAGTGGCATGGTAGATGATAGAAATCTATCAATTAGGTAAGAATGCCTGAAATAATATCTAGTGCTAAATTTTCACTGTTTTTCACCTTGACCATGATAGTCTACATTACAAAACATGTTATTCCCTCAGTTCATGAATCTTGCGGATATGATAGGGGTGGTTTATACTGTTAAGATCACACAGAGACTATAACTAGAGACTCTAACCTGCTATACTAACATATTGTGTAGTTCTGGTGCAGTGTTAGAATATATTTAAAAGGCAAATTCAGATCAATCAGTCAGGGGTGATGCATTTCCTCTATATCTGTGTGAGCTATCAAATTGTGTTATGGTTCACAGCATGAGAGAAAATCATGTTTTACAAACCATGTCTCTTCTTTATTGAGCACTATCTAATTTATAGAATAAAGTAAAAAATTATTGTTGTGAAAATGTTACGTATATTTTGAATCTTCCCACTTTCACCTTCCTTACCAGAAGCATGGGTAATGGAAGGGACATTTTAAGGGTTTTACAGTTTTAAGGGTTTAAGACAAACAAATTTCACTGGTCATGCATGTGACAAAGATGTTGTTTTATTGTTGTTTTATGTTGTTTTTATTGTCGGAATACAGGGAAACTTATGTCAGCTTCAGCAGAACAAAGCAGAAAACCTGAGACTATACAGGTTCTGTACTTGCTTAGTTGAGATTCCTCTTATATGTACTGTATGTCATACCCTTTATACACACAGTGTGAAAAGCTGTTGGACTATGAATCAAATGTCCCATGGAGAAAACATGCACTGTGAAGCTGACAGCCTTACAGACCACCTTTATGTCTCCCATAAGGAACAGAAACAACCAGGTCTGATTGTGTCCGGATGCCCTCTCATCATTTCAATCAACATTTAAGTACTCAGGTTAACTGATTCTCAAATTATGGGTGCGTTTGTTATCAATATGTTCTTCAGCCTACTTTGCTCTCTGAAACCACAAACCCCCAATTCCAAAGAACCGGTGAGCTTTGAGCTTTGTACTTGAAGATGAAGCCAGTGGCGCACTCTTCTAGGCACATGCTCTCTCTCCTCTCACGCTCCTTCATCCCCAGACACCAGGTGGTGTCACGGCAGTCTGCTGGAATGCAAATGCATCCCCAACAACGCTTCAACCGTCACGATCCCCCCATTTGTCATAGGATGTTCATTACCCACAGCTTTGGGCCCAAAATTAGTGTCAGAACAAGACATCTCGGCTGTGTGATGAATCCACCCGCCGCCTGCCTTGTCACCCCCTGTTTCAGATTGAAGGGTCTCTTTTCTCCGCTTTCCTCCCTCCTTAGCTCCTCAATGTCCTTCACATCTCTGTGCCTCCGTTCTTTATTTTTCACACAGAAATATTAGTCAACAAGGCTGTGCACAGCAAGGGCCCAAAACACGACTCGAGAGGACGTCACATTACCCTTCCAGATGGTGAGCTAATGTTGCAGTGGATATCAAGGTGTTCCAACTCATCATAATAAGAGGGATCCATCGGCGTCAACTGTCATTGAGTTATAACCTTGCAATGATACGTGGCGTCTTAGCTGAGGAGCGTCGTTGTAATGCTATGGTAACCTTGTCATGAGGACAACAAAGTGACACGTGTTGATAGATGGAACACACTAAATGGTTTCATGCATGTTGTGGGTAGTCAGTAACTGCTGGGAGAGGTCAGGCACAGTAATTACATGCCACCTCATCTGAAGAGCTATTATTATTCACATGCTGAAGTTATTTGCATGACAAGATTGAGGTCAACTCACGTCTCTATTGAGTCAGCTCAGAAAATAAATGCAAATTTAGTGCTTTCTTTAAGCGGACCTTTCCCTCATGCAGAGTACATGTCATCGAAATAGAGGCTGTTACTAAAAATGTTTTTTTTTCTAACAAAGGTTGCAGTGATTGCGTGTGTGTGTGTGTGGTCATGCACGTGCGCTTGCATGCTTGCGTCTGTGCGGTGTTTAATGTCCTCATCCAATGCCGAATGACTGTTTTCATAGAACCGTGTCCACTTCCCCCTTAGTAACACAGACCTGCCAAAGAAGAGAAAGTATAAGGAGGAAAGAGAGGACAAACAGAACAAATCTTTCAACAAAAAAAAAGTACCCTTCCCCTCTGCCTCCACAACTATGAGAGCAACATTTAAAGCTGTGCCAACCGTGACATGTATTTACGACAAGCGTCAGGACACAAGCCTTCGCCATAATGAATGCAAACCAGTGTGCAGACACTCAGTCATGACAGAAAGACAGCAGCCCCGCCCTGTTTGTTGGAGAAGACAACAGCACATTTCCCCTTCCTTCTCTCCTCCCTCACCGTGGTAATGGTTTCTCTGACCTCTGTCTCCCCATTACTGTACGCTTCGCCCAACATCAACCGTCAGACGACATCACTCATCAACACACATCAGAGATCATAAATGCACCAGCACCTCCTCCATCGCAAGATGCCCTCCGCATCCACTGGTGACAGCCCCTGTTGCTACGATGATAAAGACAGTAGGATCCATGGTTGGGTTGGTGACGATGACCCTGATGATGGCCTTATTAGTGGAATGTTTGTCAAAACAGATGGCAGAGATAGAAGAGTGGAAGAACACTGGACATGAAGATAATAAGGAGGAGTTCTTATGTTTGGAGTATACAAGGCCTGAGTTTTTAGTAAAGCTTAGTGAAATGTATGGGAATAATTATATTATAATGATATCATCTTTGGCCATATTGCATCAACACTTGACATCAACACTTTGATTGCTTTCCTGTCTGTCACCATTGTTCTGATGCCATTATACACTATAAACCCTGGTAAACAAATTGTTACTTTTGTCGTTGACATTTTCTCTCTCACACACTATGGCAAATCTTAGGTTACTTAAGATTAGGTTGATCTTAGCATATAGTGTGGTTTGCAAATGATTCATTCTCATCTTTGTAGTGGACCAGAAGTAATGATTTGGCCCTGTGACTCATGAATGAGGTTTTTATTGAGTCACACACAGAATTGCTAAGACCTATTAAGGTGCTAAAGCCAGCATATAGTCAATTGTTTCTTGGCAGTTGCTGTCACTGAAAGAGCACCATTGTGAAACTCTTGATTCTCATGCACAACTCACTGGAAATCTGTCCTACTCCACTTGTGCATTTGGCAATATCAACAAATGGACAAGATGAAGAAGAAAAAAAGCCCTTCCTAATGAATGAATTTGAAGAAAAGCTCAAATTTAAGATTTTCACTGGAAACATTCAGCACCATGTACAAAGAAGCCTTGAAAGTGGGTTTTGATTTTCATTAACAAACTTTGATATTTTCAGATTATCAGATGCTGGCAGTGGTCACATCGTTGACTTCATGTACCAACTGGAGCGTGGTCCAATTAGAGTATACAGTGCACCTCAGCAGGCCAGGTGCCCAGACTCTATCAACAACTGGCCTCTGACAGAGTATCAGGGTAAGCAATAGATTGAAGTTGGAAAGTTGGGATCAAGGACTCCAGAGAACAGGGATTATCTTGATTCTCCAATCGACACCCTTCATCAAAGTCTGAGTTGGAAAAAACTTATGCGGTTACTTATCTGTACGGGAATGTTCAACTTGTCAGTGGATATAACATTGATGACTTCTCAACATCTTTCCCAGAACATATGTTACATGAATTCCTTCACAATAAAGAAATGTGCACAAACACAGATGAATAAAGAGACATGCATTGTTTTCTTTTGCACTTGACATTTTCACATGTACACATGCTTACATTGTGGTATGTTGGCAAAACCTATTTCATTGACACGTGATTATGTGTCCTTTAGTTTTGTGAGATATCAAAAGAGAGCCAACACAGATATCTCTTTCAGGCACTCCCTGGCATTGTGATTGCATGGTTGGTGGTGGTCACATGTCGAGACCACCTCCATACACGGTGCTGTCATTTCATCCTATTGAGGCAAATGGCATGCTTGATCCAGGCCCTTTTCATTTGCTCCCACAGATCCCTTTTCTCACCCATTCAACCTTGATGGCTCCTTTCACACCTCTGTCTGTGCCCCCACCTCCGTAGCACAATGAACACCAGTCTGCCACCCTGTCTCCTTCAGACTTTTATCTGCTGGGAAGCCCACAGCTCGTGGAGAGTCTTTTGTTGCCTTTCTCTGGGGTGGCTGAATGCCTTCTCCCTTTGATTTGTACCTTGCCATTTTTCTCTTACACTGGATATTTCTCTCTCACACTTTTCGGATGTGACAAAAGTAATCGTCAGCCTAGGCTGTAGACACCCTTCTTCATTTTTAGACACAGTAGGTGACTCTAGAGCTTCTGCTTTCTAGGTGGGCATCTTTATCGAAGTCTGTCATGATAGGACAATGAGTAAGGCTCAAATATTAACAATAGCCAACTGTGACATGGCATCGGCAAGGAAATGTTTGTAATGAAAAGTTAAATACTACGCTGTTACTGCATAGTTTGTGGTTGCTTTAAAGGTAGGCCTGATACAGCATGTTTTGATGTCAGCAACACAGCAGAGTGTGGAATCAAACAACCAAAACTAAAAATGGCACAAATTCAGTAATCCGCCTAGCCCATCCTAGCTGGAGAGGGAATAACACTATTAGTCTTAGTAACAGCAGAAGAGGTGCCAGCAGTGGTGCTTCTGGTAGAATGTGGTGTTCGAGGAACAGCAGTGACCTGCCTCGAAAAGCAACTCTGCAACCTTCATCCTTTATAAAAGCCTCCCTTTTCCCACTCTACTTGTTAAGAGGAGGTCGACAACAATCTTCTCCCTCTGGAGTGAGTGGCGGTGTCAGACAGGAATCAGCCTTTATATAGATTGTAATTGTTTCTCCCTGCTCATGTGTCTCTCTTCCCCATCCATCTCTCTTTTTTCCCTGTTTCGGGCAGGTTTCAACCGTACAAGGTCATTGCTCTTAGGCAGCCTCAACTCTGCTTTATTGTTCCAGCAGGTCAGTGGGTCCGACAGACATCACAGCTATTATTCCTCGGGAACAAATGGCCATCCCACGCTTTGATCTATGGCCCTCCTTCTCAGACACTTCCATAATACCCTTGACAGGATTTCTTTTTTGTCCTGTTCCCATTTTTGGTGATGATCTATCACTTTTTACCACCTCTTCCTCTTATAGTGCGATATCATTTGAGAGTGTGATTTATAATTACAGGATTTGATAAAGAGTAGGCGTTTGGAAGTGATGGTGGACATATCTTTTGTGTTATTAATGTCTGCCCCAAGAGAATGCCTTTTTCTCTCTTGGTTACACAATGTCAGCACATTAGCTATGTAGTTAGAGTATAACTTATTTCATCTGAATTTTCTCATCACATCCTGTTGGTTTCAGATACATTTTTACATGCAGTAGAGGCACATGGACATGGTTTTACTGTAAGTACAGAACATTTCAGCCTGATAGCCAACATTAGTAAATATTCCTTCTAACAACATTTCAATCTTTGGAAGGCATATTTAACCTTTGGCCATGATTTCAGCTGCATTCGCCTCCAACAGCAGCATTGGATTGTCTCTGATTCATGAGTTTCATGCGACATTTTGAGCCGCTCTCGTCAGAAGTCCAACAGTAGGATCATTTGGGCGACCCCCATTGTCCCTGTTTTACATATGAATTACTGGCTTATCGTTTGTAGTGTGGCAGATTGGGAAAAGGGGGGCACAGTGTGGCACTACCCACTACCCAGCAGAGTGATGTTTTAGTTTTTTTAAAAATCGGACACTCGTGCCAAGGTTGGAGCCCTGCTCTGAAACGGTGGGGGCTCCCCATGGCAAGCTTTGAGCTCATTACTGAAAGTCCCCCAAAAAAACATACCTACACCATGAATAATGGATGGCAGTGGGGGTCTCTCATGCAACGCTGAGCGTGTGTAAGGTTTAATTACCCGGGACTAGTCACCCTCAGTGATGGACACGCTGACAGGTGGGCTTAGTGACTCAGGCTGAAATAAGAACAGTCAAACACACACACACACACGCACACACACACGCCTGGGTCTGTATTAAATCAATTGCTGATAGAAGCTTAGCTATCTACAATACCAGTCTAGAATGGCATTAACTAAGGTAAGCCTTTAAAACGATATTACCAGATTGTATGTGTGTGTGTGTGTATCAATGTGTGTTATTTACATGCATGTGCTGTGCTCCATTGTTTATTTTCACGTGTGTGCATGTTACTCTGAACTCTATGCATGCATTCATGCATGCCTGCATTTCTGACAGTGGGAGGCCTTGAATACTGAACAGCCAAGTTCTTTTGTGCCATATGGGCATTTGTGTTGTTGTTAGACATACAAACCCACCATTATAGCACAAGTATTATCTAGTCACACCTGAATTCCCTGCTGCCCATCCACATGCATAATAAATCCAGGAAATGTCAGCTGAGAGGCCTGAGGGAGAGCTGTGCCATTTGTTTAAGCTCTGGCTTGCTATACAGCCTCATGCCATTGATGTTTGGATAGAAGTGAATGAAAAAAAAATGCCAGCACTTGCATGTCGATCAGGGGTTTACAGGACTCCGAACATAGCGGGCCTTAAGCCAACATATGTTGCTGATACGCTATAAGCCAGGACAATAATGCAGAGGGATATTAAGTATCTTGATCGATGCTGCTCTCTTTATCTCACATGCAAGTACACACACACACATGCGCTGGCATGCATATTCACACACTTACTAATGTGTCACAACAGAAGAGGTTGGTGATTCGCTATGTCAGTAGGAGTTTTACACCCAAGGACAATAAAGCAGAACAAACCACAGCAGCATAGTATTACCATGTTCTGTTTCCACAGTTGGTATGCAATCTAACACCACAATTGTCGGCAATCTAAATATGATTCAACTGTAAAGTGTGTGTTGATTCTCACTAGCATGTTACAAACCACAACAGACAGTTCTGTTGTTTTTATAGACTTTCTGTTTAGCATCTGACAGCATATTGGAGCAGTTGCTCAGAGCTTTGTCTGCCTGACTGACTGACTGACTGTGGGTTTTTGGTTGCTGACTGACTGGAGGCCTAGAAGTTTCCACTGGCTTGTTTTTCATTCCCACAATCCCTTTCCCTGCTAGCTAAATCAGTGAGCTATGACTACAGGCCTGGTTGGAAGTCCTTATCTGCTATCATTAAAGATGCATTTATTCCATTGCCTCAGGTACTGTGTGTGTGTGTGTGTGTGTGAGTGTGTGTGTGTGTGCGTGTGCATGTGTGCGTGCATGCGTCTGTGTTTTTACGTCTATGTGTGTTTTCAAATGCTAATTTGTTGTTTACATGTATGTGTATGCGTGTTTGTGTGGGCATTGTTGGTGTGTGTATATGTGTGAAAGAAAGAAGGAACAAAGAGGAATGGGGAATAAACGTTTGTATGTGTATGTGTGGGTGGCTTCGGGGGGGTCCTGTGTGTGGATGTGGAGTCTTTGTGTGTTTCTGTGCATCTCCCTGTGATGTGTGTGTATTCTCCAAGGTTAACACACTCCTCCCACACTAGGCTGATCTAAATAGAGACAGAGCCAGGGTAAATGGGGATCAGAAGTCAAGCGCTGGCAACCATGCTAAATTATCGGCGGAAATCAACGCTGTCCTCATTAATTACACAAAAGGCCGTTAGTCATTTCCATCCCCACCCCCCCAACGCCTCTCAAACTAACTGACGCTCCTCTAGTGACTTTCTCTCTCTTTTGCTTGCACATACAGCACACCCACAAATTTGAGCATATTTTATACTCTCTCTTTCATTCACACACACACACACAGACACAGACACACACACAGACACACACACACACACACACAAACACAGAACAAGGGCGTAGATGAAAGGAGAATCTGTCTTTGCAGCTGACATTGGAACAGAGCAACCAACAGATAATGTAGTCTGTGAGTCACACTCACCTTGAATCCTCTCCCCCTTTCATTACAGCTTTCCTCTTCCACTAAAGGCAGCTGTGTTGTTATCATCCCAACAATCACTTCAATAATTTATGGCAATGAAACTAAGAGAGGTGTGCTCTGCATATTGTTGTAAGAGGTGAGGTGTCTTCATTCACCACAATGAAGAGCCTTTTTCAGTGACAGCATTTTGTAGTGGCTACGCTTTTACCTTTTAGATACAAAGTGTCGCAATATTTATGCTAAATCAGAAAACACTTGGCTTGGTTTACTGGTTAAAATGCCAACATTTGAATTTCTTATTTAGTACAGAGGGTAGTAGAGAAGTTACATAAAAGCACTGTTGCTTGACGTGGTCTGCAGATGCAATCAAATAAAATGTGCAGAAGTGTCAGGTACATTGTGTGTTGCATGTAGATCAGTAAAACATGTAAAAGGGTTGCAAAATGTGCAACATTTTGCAAAGGCTTTGACTACAACCGCTGGCATCAGTACATTAACACATTTACAACTTTATATTTGACTTTATGGGTATAAAGTATACTGAGCACAATAAATCTGACCTAACCTAAGCTTCATCCAGGTCTGACTGTTCCTAACCTAACAGTTTAGCTATGTTAAAGTTGAGGCCAGTGTTAATTTTGACAACTAATTTTGATTTAGTTTTAATCTGAAATGCATATTAGTTTTAGTCACATTTAATCATTTGATTATTGTTAGTTTTAGTCTACTTGTACCTTACTTTTATCAATTTGGACATTTCAAATACAGACATTAAAGTAGATGTGCTACATTCCTTATGATTCAGAATCTTCCAAATTGATGTTAGCTAGCATTAATTTAGCTTACCTTTGCATGAATTTCAGCTTGAAGCTCCTCTTCAAGTTTGTGGTTTTTCCACCAATTTTCTTCCATGCAGTTTACATCATGTCTTGTTTTCCTTTGGGTCATATTCAATTGATTTATTTATTTTATTCCAGTCATTCCTCCTCTTTCTCCCACATCATAACAAAACACCAGCTTGCCTCACTGTTGTGGAACAGGTTTGTTAATGCCTGATGCCTCTGAAGGTGTGTTACCCTGAATGGTTTCCCCCCTTACCTTATTTGGGAGAAAAGAAAAATCCGCTCATTAAATTGTCCAATTCATCAATCTCTGACATTATTATTGTTTTGTTATAATTCGTCAATGAAAATGGCCTTAAATTTTGTCATAGTTTTTGTTCATGAAGTTGCATTTTTGTTTTGTTATCGTCTTGTTTTCCGTCACGATAAAAAGGTTGAGGCTGGTTGAGGCCACAACACCGAAGGGAAGATGTAGAACTGGTTAGGCTTAAAGATTTGTGCCTAAAGATATGCATGTTCCTCCTGATTTTTCCGTTTTATGGAGTAAGTTGGGTTAGCTGGGAAGTAAAGCTATCCATTACTTCCCAGCTTAGGTGGATTACTCGTTGACTGCTGCTGTTTGACATTTACCATATGCATTTCATTATTGGAACTGACCAGGAAATTAACGGCACCTTTTTGGGGCTTCAGCACC
>OOFE01001498.1:2679-17234 GCA_900323365.1 Monocentris japonica | reverse complement strand
CATGGTGATGAGAGGCTTGCGTGCAGCTGCTCGACCATGGAAACCCATTTCATGAAGCTCCCGACGCACAGTTCTTGTGCTGATGTTGCTTCCAGAGGCAGTTTGGAACTCTGTAGTGAGTGCTGCAAAAGATGATTGGTGATTTTTCGTGCTACGCACTTCAGCGCTTGTTGGCCCCGCTCTGTGAGATTGCGTGGTCTACCACTTCGTGGCTTAGCTGTTGTTGCTCCTTGGCGCTTCCACTTCACAATAACAGCACTTACAGTTGACCAGGGCACATCTAGTAGGGCAGAAATTTTACTAACTGACTTGTGGCAAAGGTGGCATCCTATGACTGTGCCACGTTTAAAGTCACTGAGCTCTTTACGACCCATTCTAAATGTTTCATGGCTATGTACTGGATTTTATGCACCTGTTAGCAATGGTTGTGGCTGAAACACTTGAACTCAATAATTAGTAGGGGTGTCCACTGACTTTTGGCCATATGGTGTATGTGAAAAAAAACTCTAAATATAAATAGGCTTCTTGGGCAGTTTCAAGCACCCATGAAACACAAAACCATAACCATGTTTTGTCTCTCTTGTCTCATGCCATGGAGAAAAAAAGTAGTGAATGTAGTGAATGTCCACTGATGCAGATCAAACTGCCCTAATACATATTTGAATGCAAAAATAGTGCATATTTAGTAGTGCTCTTTATTTATTCTGCATGAGAAGACTAAACATTCGAGAGTAGACTAGACTTTTATCATGTAGCTCTAGTAGTGGGCCTACACTTCCAAACTGTCCTGTCCGCCCCCATTTCTAGAGTAACTAGTTTCCAACTCATCAGCCACATACGCTATCAGGAAATCCCTATGACACTATGCATATTCTTGGTTGGTGTCGTCATACTCTGGGACACAGCATAATGATTGATGGTATTAAGACTTCAGCTTCTCTTCTCACTGTCCAGGCTCATTACTGGAAGAAACGTCAAATGTTCTAAAATATTCAAAAAGCAGAACAGATCTCTTCCCTCTAGCTAACTGTGCCACAACCTATTATATGTTACCCAGAAAGTTACGAGACTCTACAGCCAGATTAAGAGGGAGGGCTCTTAAATGACCATCCTAGGAACTGCACTATGGCTGTTTAATCTGCGTGGAGGTGTTTTAACACCAAAACAGTGTGGGTTGGTATTTAAACCTATCTTTGATATTGCGGCAAACAGAGCAACTCAGACATTTTCCCCAGCAACTTCCTCCTACTCCTACTGAAGACCCTCTCAGGCCAGCTGGTAGACGTAGTCCCTCCGGTCCCTCCAGCTAACACCAGCTTGGAATCTGCTGGTATGAGCTAGGTAGCCAACAGCTTTTGAGGTAGCCTGGTACTAGTAGATACACTACATGGCCAAAAGTATGTGGACACCTGCTCATCAAATATCAACTAGATGGATGTGTCCATCTATTAGAAGGGATGTCCTTATACTTTTGGCCATGTAGTGTAGCTTCCAGGTATAGCAGTGGTTCTCAATCCTAGTCCTCAGGGCCCAGAGCCCTGCTGGTTTTCTAACCTACCAGCTACTTAATTGCATCCACCTGCCATCCCAGGTAAGTCAATCCCCGATTACATAGGGAGGGACTAATTAGTCATATCACCTGAGCTGTGTCTGAAATGGTCAGTCGCTCACTATTCGCTATATGGTAAAATCCACATAGCACACTATTTTGGGAACAAGTGAGCGAATTCAGACAGTGCTGTCATTACTGTGCACCGGAAAAATGTAGAGCAATTAGCCTACTATTGCTGTATTTCAAAGCGGTCTCTTGACAAACTATTCAAAACTTTGTCAAGTAACATGGTGATAAAAACGTTCGCACATTCATAGCTAATGATGGGAAGTAACGTGATAAAAAATAGATAACGTTGGGGCTCTGCTGTGAATCGCCTGCCTCGGCCATTTGCTTTTTTTTTCCAGCAGCGGTCTCCGCATTGCATTACGGTTAATATAGGGTCCAATAGTGTACATCATTTGTACACTATAAATCAGAGAGGATTGTGGGTCGTAAAATGGTTATGGCTGACACCCCAAATAGTGCACTATATGGTGAATAGGGAGCGATTTCAGACACAGCTCTGGTGTAGTGTTGGATTGGAATGAAAACCTGCATACTCTGCCAACAATGACACCTGGCTGCCTAGGTCACATGGCCTGTTTTGTCCTGTTTGTCAGCTTATTTGTTCAGATAATCAAAGGCCTAATTACTTAGCTAGTTTTCGTGACGCTAACTTCCGGCATGCTTACAATGGTTACCCACATATTCTTTATGTAACAGGCCTTACCTTATGTCTAGTGCAAATAATACATATAAATGTCTCATAGGTTCTTCAGTGGGGAAATTACTAGGCCACTCAGGTAATGTTTGTCAGGCTGTCATTTTAAGTTGAAGTAACTGTGGGAATGTAACACTATCAATGACTGACAGCTTTCTTACAGTTTCTGCAGCTCCAAATGCATGGTTACCACAGAACTACAATCCCAAATTCTGAAAAATCTTGCAGAGTTTTGGAGTTTTTCTCATAATTTGAGAAAAATCCACAAATTACAAAGCTAAATGTATGCACTTTCCACTGACTAACATCATACAGTTTAATCACTGAGTATTTATGGGAGTAAGCAATTTAGTAGACTACCAGTCTTAAACTCCTTCTCCCAAACCAACAACTAATGGAACCCTGGACCGAGAAAGATCCAAATGCAAATGCAATTTTGGACATTATGAAAATAGTAATTAAAAAAAGGTTTAGACAAAGATCTAGGAAAAATGTAGAATTCAGAAGATACTGAAAATGTAAACTGTACTGATGATGCCAGTATGTATTCAGGACATTTAGAGATGATGCAGTTTTTTTTTCAATATTGTAGTTAAAATTAATCAATATGGTATTGGTATAAATTTAACTCATAGATGGAAAAACTCAAAGGTGTCACGGTGGCTTGTGTTCATGTGGGTTTCCTCTGGGTGCTCCCTTTTCTCCTACAGTCCAAAGACATGCAAGTCATTTGAATTGGAGAATCTAAATTGCCCATAGGTGTCAATGTGAGTGTGTTTGCCTGTCCATCAGCGGTTGTCTGTCTATGTGTTAGCACTGTGATGGACTGGTGATCTGACCTTCCGCTGCAGCCCCCCCTAACCCTGAATAGGAATAAGTGGGTATGGAAAATGAATGAACCTACTGTCTTCTGTGTGAATGAAAATTAACCCCAAAATATGAATCGAAATCCTGGTGGTTTACTCAAGTTGGTTTATTATAGACGGCTGTATATATATATATATATACACATACTCCTTTGACTGTGCTTCACTGTTTCTTTTGCTCCTCTAGCACCTCTTCCAATCTCCATGTCCTCTCTGCCAGGTCCAACATGGTCAGAGTGATGCCTAACACAGGCCTGCAGACCATAACAAGCTGTCATGTATTAGAGTGTGTCTCCATAAACAAACAGAAAAGAGTGTCATCTCTCACAGCCTGAGGACAGGCCAGCAAATTGCCCTGACACCTTAAAATATGGTACATTAGTCACTATAGCCCACTCATTGAGGAAAACACAGACTGAAAACTAGGGTCTGCTTTCTAAATTCCAATGGGTCCGCTGTCACACAGAGTTAGCCTTGTGACCAGGTTTCCCAAGACATCCTATTTTACCGGTAATGATTCTATCTTGTAGGTTTGTGTGACTCACTGCAGCATAGAAGAAGCTGACCCAATTTAGAGGGTTTCCCCATAAGTCCAAAAAGAAGCTGACACAATTGGGCCACAGGATTGTTTGAAAAATATTGACAGTGTCACTTAGAGCATAGAACAATATAGCATGAGAGAGATGTTGTCCCTCTCAAGATGACTCAGATAGTGTCTCCCGCTTCCTATAAATCAAGAAGGCCCTGTGTTTTGGAATAATTTTTAAAAATTCAAAACATTTTTTTCAACATTTGTCAGATGGACAGGAAGAGGTTAATGCACTAGAATTAATTCCCATGACACTTAAATTCCTGATTACATCAACTTAAATGGAGGTAAGTGGTATAGATTGATTGTGTGGATATACTATCCTTACCATTATTGTTGGTCTATAATGTATGCTTAAAGAGGCACTACAGTACGCTACAGAACATCATTTGATTTTAATTTTGAAATGATAGTTGTGATTGTTACTGGAAAAAAAAGGTCAATTGTATTAACAGCACTATTCAAGCGCTTACTAATAATCATTCCCATGCTTCTGATTTCCATGTTTCAATATCTCAGTCCCTTGTTCAAAGCTTTAAAAAGGCTCACGGCTCAGAAGACTTTGGCACAGCAGCTATCATCAAAGGAATAGCATCACGACAAACGACTTACTGATTTACTTGTCTGTGGCTTGTGGCCAGGGGAATAGAAAAAAATGTTAATTGCCCCCATCCCCATTATCGCTTCTTTGAAATTATCCATAAAAGTTAATTAGTGTCGATGGCTTTGTACAATGGCTGGGCAATCAGGGAGCAAATACAGCAACACTGCTACTTAATAAAGCAAAACTATAGAATGCCAGTATTTCACTGTGTGTGTGTGTGTGTGTGTGTGTGGTTGAGGGGGGTGGGGGAGACAGGGAGAGAGAGGATCCAGTAGTCCCTAAAGTAGCTTAGTGAAAAGGTCATGGTGTTTATTACTCAGGCACTGACTCGCTACATCCAGTGGTTAAAAGCTGATAGTATAGCCAGCAGAACATCAAGAAAACCTTCTGTCTGCATCATGTCCCTTTCTCTCAGTGAACTTCAGTGGTTTACTGGTGGACTACATTCAACACTCCTACACATTTTGCTGATCAAATTCCTTTCCATGACATTTGTATGACATATTGCACAATTTCCATGACGAGTATTTGCCAGCATGTACAGTATTTATTTTGTATAATCAAATGCAACAAATGCTTGTTTTGGTGAATAGCTGACTTAAATGTCCCTTTTCTCCTTTTGGCTAACTGCAATTATAACTGGGGAATTACAACAGGGAATTTCTTCATCATCCACTTTTTCTGTCCAGGAAAATCAAATACTTAAACGACATATACTGTTTTGACAAACGGTAGGTCTTAGACAATACAAATATCTAGAGGAATCACACTGAATTTATGTTCTGAAATATGTTTTTCTTGTACCTTTGAACAATTAAGTCAGTATTAGTATTTACTAATGTCTCCAGTCACTAGAAATGACAGCGAGTTCTCTGTGGAGAATTAATTGCCAAAAATGAAAAAGCAAACTGGCACTACCTCAATAGTCTATTTGGATGTAAAAGTTCAGTTGAGCATTGTGAGTCCAAAGAATGTCTGTTATTTTAGGTCATTAAGGTCTAAAAGAGGCGGTGGAACTCATGGACTGTTGCCATTTTTTGTTTTCTCTCCATTTCTTTTTATCTTGTGTACCTTTAACTGGGACTTTGTTACAGCTGCTGTATATACAAACGAGGATGTTACCAAAACTGTCACTTTAACACTAACTGAAACCTGGTGGGCGCATGTGTTTCCAGTGAATATCGTAAAATGTGGAAACTTTAACTGGCTAGACTGATTTATGGATAAATGCTCTAGAAGGAGTTAGGAAGTTAGTAACCAAAGTTGGTAAGTAATAGTCTCTGTGGCTAAAGGGCAATTGGAAAGACAAAAAACACCAGTTGCGGTCCATCAGGGAGGGGTGGGAGAGGCTGGGGTTATCTGTTGGAGACAACATGACGCATGGAGAGACTGACCTAGAAAGTGACACTTGGGATGTCAGAGAGGGGATAACACTCTCAGGACCTGGTCAAATCAAGGGTGTTTCCAATGGCCAGATGTTTGAGTGCAAGGCAATCTTCCCCTTGTTATTGTTCCCCTTGTCCCAAAAGTGTTTTTTTTTTTGTCCCCTCTCAGGTTCTCACTTGGCAGTCACCAATCCTACACAGAATTCGAGAAAGGTGAAGTGAGAAATAAATACAAATGATGATGAGGTTGTTTTATAAAACGTTGGTATTAGCTTGTTATCTTAATTGTAGCCAATACTTGACACATTTCACTATATATCAGGATAAAAAGCTGTACATCTGACCATCTAGGCAGCAGAACAAATCTCACACCTGGACACTCAAGTGACAATGCTTGCAAGCATGAAAGCTGTAATTCAGTCACAAACTGTCTATTTTCCAATGATGCGTCAAGGTTTATGAATTCATCTGCACAACAAGGTGGAAATCATTTTGTGTAAATAGAAAGAAAGTTTTTTCCACATTAGAGCTGTCATTTACCATTTCATGTTTTCTAGCTAAATAAGGTTGTTGCACTAACAAAATGTCACTTCAAATGTGTAGAACACCTAATCTCTAAATAATCTAAATATAATTTCCGTCATATAACACGGATAGCTGTGTTTAACTATTTGTTGGTTTTCAAATGTGCAAGAATGGAAGATTGACTATTCACAGGTCAAAGCTGAATTCATGTATCTATATATTTTGTCACACTGTACAGATCTCTACTCATGCTCACTTTGCTCAAGAATCATTTCCACCATGGTATGTAAAAGTGAAGGTCTGAATTGCACAGATTATAACTAAAACAAAAGGCACAGTGACAGCAACAGAAGAGAATACAGTGCATCTGCTTGAAAATTAATTTCTGAGCATAAACAGCATAGACATGGGCCAAACAAAATAACAGATACCCCACATGGAAAAAAGACTGACTTTGTAGGAGCTAAATCACAATTACTGAGGGATCTACACAGGGGACTCATATTAAGTTGAATGCCAATTAGTATGTGTCAGCTTTAAAAGAGGTGAGGTGTGAGTTTTCAAAGCATCATGAGACAACTAAGAGTTCCAAAGAGGCCAAATAGTTGAATTGCAGGTGTATTTCTCACAAAAACAGCAAAATTACTTTAGGTGACGAGGGGAACAATCTTGAAAATCATGACAACAAATGCCAAACACGGACAAACAGTGGTTGAAAGTTGAAGCTCGCCGACAGGGACAGATAGGCACGTAACAAAATAGTTGCTTAATACCACAAAACTACAGCCTAAAAAAGAATTGAATCCACAACTCTGTGCTACAGTCGCAATAAAAACTGTGCATTGTGAGCGTCAATAAGCTGGTATTTAGGGCATCGCTGACATTTGGAAACAGTTTCTAAAAAACGCACAGACACATAATTTGGTTTAAGGAGCACAAAACCTGGACCCCTGGGCAAAGAAAAAAATGAATATGTTCTGATAGGTCGCCTTTCACTCTTTTTCTGATATCTGGATTTAGATTTGCCAACTGTTAAACATGGTGGTGGATCTGTAATGGTAGGGCAGCCATCTTGTGGAAGTGAGTCACTAGTCTCGATGATTGGACATATAATGACCAAAAAATATGAGGCCATTTTACAGGACCAGGAGCCCCCTATGGTGCAAACACTGTTCCCTCATCATGTTCCCATGTTCCAAGTTGATAACGCCCCATACACACTGCTAAACCAAATTCAAGAGTCGTTTCATGAACACCAGGATGAAGTCAAATATTTTCCATGGCCTCCTCAGTCACCAAATCTAATCATTACTGAGGAGGTGGAAGCTGTGAAGCGCAGTGTGAAGTATACTTCTCCATCCTTTATCCCAGTTCACATCCATCACAGTTCAGAACTTGTGTGGCAGCAATCCAAGCTGCTCTGAAGGGAAAGCGTGACCCTACTTCTTATTAGGTATTTAGTATTCATTCATTGTTCAGCATTTCTGTTATTTTGACCTCCTGCTGTAGCTCACATAAGCATATCATATTAGTGAAAAGTGTTAGCCAATAAATGTTATTGTGGTGGTTCCCTTATTGCTTAAACAGAGACTACCATGTGCCATCATTACACGCAGGTATATAGTATGGTTTGCTGTATTTGTAATGCTATTTAGGAAAGGTTTGGTGCTGTATTGTATATGTGCATGGTCCAAGTGATGACTCTGTAAATGTCATGAGATGTGTACCGTTCCCCATGTCTGTGTGTCTGAAGGAACTTGTATGTGTTGTGTGCCCGTGTATTCTGCTTGCTCAGCAACTTTGTTGAAGGCTGCCTAGTGTGGCACATTAGAGTTGCATAAGACATAAGAGTTATTTTGCAGAAATCTCACATTTCATTTCACTCCATTTGGGATACAACATCCCAAAAAGCCATCTTTAACAACATCAAACTCTTATTTCATAGAGAGGCGTTAAGACTGTGCATTAACAGTTAAGCACAATCCTATGCAACAACCGCGTATGCTCTGTACTTTATGGGCTAATAACCATGACTGAGTCAGTGCACCCTATTCGGAGCCTGTCTCCATAACATAGATTCAAAGTGCCAGGTTGGACATCTCCTTACAGTGGGCTGCCAGGACATGTTACATTTTTACTTCAATCACCCAGCTGGATGAAACCTGACCTCTTAGAATCGGTTCTGCTCTAAGGCTATGTCAACTGTGGGCTGTCAGCAACTTGTGCTTCATCAGTGCGATGATTTGAGAAAACAGTAGTTTACATCCAAAAACCTTTTCCTGTCACTACTGTGAAGAGCATTTATGTCAAGATACAGTCAACCAAGACCAGGTAGGAGCAGCCTTTTGGTGCCTCTTTAATAAGAGGTCTTTGCTGATACAGTTAAACCTCTGTAATGTCAGACTACAACACCAACTTGCTCTGAGTTGATCCCACAATAGACATTGTGTTTCTATTGAATCAGTTCATGGCAGCTTGGTTAGTTGTGCTCAATACACATGAATGATCAGCTGACTGGTAAAAACGGCTGATTTTGATGTGATATATCTCATTGAATGTCGTGGATTTACGGAGGTCTGCAACTAGTTGGGTGAATCAACGTCCATCACAGTCGCAGAGCTTTAGTTTCAAAATGAGTGACAGATCATTAATTGACAGAGCAGAGCCACCACAGTCTGGCCGCATGAAGTGACAGTGACTTTACCTCCGATATCCGGTCGCAGTGTCTTATCATATTCCCTCAGCAAATTGTTAAGTATTTCCGTTGCGTCGGTTTCCTGTGATTTAGGAGCCAACATCTGGTTCACAGTAACGTCCTCGTAGTCCTCTTCATACTCGATTGTTTGAGAGCTACACGGGAGAAAAATGAACACACACACCTTTAAACGATGCAAAGTCACACACTGGCGAGAGACATTTCAACGTCCGCAGTGACTCTGGTGTCTAATGGGAATGGGAAACAGGACTGATCATAATGCTGCAGTCTTAATACTAAAGAAAAGTAATACTGACTTTGATTCTATATGTCTATCAAGAAAGGCGTGATATTAACTAAAAGGCGGCGGGAGGAATGATGAATTAAGCGCTTAATTGCCTGATGAAAATGTGTTATCAGCAACGTGAGAGTTTCAGTGAGATAAACCCAATTATATGCGTATGGTCTGGAGCTCAACTAAACACCGTGGTTGGTGTTCTGCAGACTGCATGCAGGCAGACAGCTAACACCAATGTAATCAAAAGTCCTTCCCCACGCAAAACAGGTCTATTAAGAGCCACATATTAAGTTTTCTTTAGAAAAACAATAGCAAACCATTCGCAATGAGGATTTGGAGCTGAAGTTTAACATCCCAAAAAAACAACACACAATTCTCCACTTAAAACATTGTGATTCTGAACCAAAAATGCGCCACTTACCATGTATGAAAAACTGACAGAAGTAAGAAATAAGCCAATAATTTCGGTGACATATTTCTCACAGGATGACAACTAACAGAAATGTGTCACAGAGAACGGTGCGTGTTGGTGTCTGGTGAGGTGGACTGGAGCCGATGGTCAGTGTTGATGAGAGTATAAAGCGAGGGAAAACCACTTAAGAGTTTGTAATCCAACATCAAATTCACACATTGTTGGTACAGGTGGCAGGCGTTTTCAAAAGATGGAGCGGCTCCTCTGACTTCTCAGCCTTGCAGTTGGTATCCTGGCTCGCACCGGCAGACACTGGTGGTCAGACGCAGGTGCGCAAACTCTGAACGCATCCTGTGAAAGCCCCAAATTCATCAAAACCCCCTCTAGGGGTTAAGCCCACCTCACTCTTGACTCTCTACCAGCCTACTTTGCAATTCCCAAAATAACTCTTGGAATTGGTATAAAATGCAGTCTTGTTTGTTAAGCTTTTTGTTAATTTATGACTCTCTCCTCTCAACAAATAGGCAAATAACAACATAAATAACAACATGCTGCAAAGGCAGTAGCCTGTAGGATTTTCCACTACTACCACCACAGTCAAAAGAAAGAAAGAAAGACAACACAACTAGACCATTTAAGCAAATGAATCACAAGTTTTGTTGCTCAACCTTGGCCCTAGCAGACTTTGTGACAATAGTCAATAATATACTAAGTTGAGTATATCAATTAAGGGTATACACCTAGCAGTAGCATGCACAAACACTGGTTGGGGAGGGGGCTGTACCAGAGTTTGGAGGCTTGCTCCCATCGGAAGAGATTTTTTTGAAGATCGTTTTAGTGATATAAGTCCAGTGAATAGCAAGAAATAATAACTCAACTCAGTCAAACTCAAATGAAACCGTTTCCTCTCATTAATTTTCATTGCTTGTTGTAGGTTGAGGAGTAGTAGTTGCTCCTTCACCATGACATAAACATTCACCCATACCACATGGAAAAGGCACAGCTAGCTTTGAGGGACTTGCATGGCTGTACATGGCTATCCCAGCATGCAAGGGGATGCAATAACCTATATGGTGTTTAATAGACAATGTGATGCTCTGAGATTGATCCTGCCTGTAGTGTTGGTGTTGTAGCTGATTGCTGTCATCCTCTTGTGGTTAAAAAGAGAAATGCAGACAGTAAAGACATCAGAACTATGGAAACCAAGTAAAACCTCCATTTGACATATGGAGCCAATTCTTAGGTATGTTTGCTCATTGCATTAAGAACTGCACCAGATAGTGGGAGACAGAAGACTAAGACACAACTTGCAGGTTACCTTGAGTAACATGGGACAGTTATGTTGGCAGTGCGATCTGGCCAAATCAGTGGTGCAGATCAATGACCGAGGGCTATGCATGGAAGTCGTGTAAACTTTAAAACTATTATTCAGTTTTCAATTCCTCCCAGGCAGAACAGTCACAATACTGGGCGCTGATTGGCTGACAACACCAGCTCCTTTAATTCAAACGAGGCCCGTCTGGCCCGGACAGCTCAGTTGGTAGAGCATGAGACTTGTAAGTCACTTTGGATAAAAGCATCTGCTAAATGACTGTATGGAGGCTTTCCAGTTCAAATGTTGCAAACTGGCCTGATTGGTTGGATTTCAAGTCCAATAAGTGCAGCTGTGATGCACTTATTGGAGTTAGTCTGTAACTGCATGTACAAAATCAAATTTTAACAATGTGTTCATTAAACATCTTTGATCATGTAAGTATAAATGGAGGAAAATTTGAATTCCTATAATATGGGACTCGACACTCTCCATGCCCCTTGACACTACCGTTCTTCCTTGATGATCCCATAAAAACTCAAATACATAAATTGCAGGATAGTCTAAAGGCCAGCACACATGAATAACAGGTAAAATCGCTTTACACTGGGTCAGCTGTTGTTTTCCTGTGGAGAGAGTAGTGGTGACTCCTCAGAAACAACACTTCCTTTGGCCTCATGCACCACTTCTATATGCAAAGGTTCCAGAACTCTACAATACTAACAATACAAGGAAAATACTTTTATACTCATTGCGATCTTGCAGTTTATGACATCCTTGTGTGAGCATTAGTCCAACCAGCAAATTAATTGTACATCCTTCCAACATTCCTGTATAGTGTGCACTGATGCAGCAATACAGGAACAGATAACATAATTGGTGTGTGAGTATTGTGCTGGTTAGATTAAACCTCACACAAATAATGCCAGGTTTTGCAAAATTGCAAAAGGTATAAAACCTTGTGGTAAAGAAACAATTTGTTGTCTCCCAAGTTCTTTCTCAGCAAGCATTCTTGTCCGTTTTTGTGTCCTTCATGACACATTTGATGTAATATCTAACGGCCAAAAGAACACCAAGGACGGAGGATAGATAAAGATCCTGGACGTTTACCTGCCAACCACAAAATATTGAGGATGCATCGAATGGTGACTTGGCATGGGAAGCGCCAAGATTCATTGCAAGAATGATGCATCATGTGCAAACAAGCTGGCACAAATAAAAAGCATTATAGTCTATGATACAGAGACAGTTAAAACAGCAGGGGAAATGAACAGGTGTGTCTTAACTCATGAGTTCTTGAGAAGTGTGTTATCCTCAGGAAAACTTGGGAAGAACATTCTCCACAAGGAAGGAAGTATCGACTTGGAATTTCTTGGTATTGATGATCACCTCAATTTTTATTTTATATCCCCTGCTTTCACTCCTATGAGTAATTCTATGAGGATTTATCCACAAGCTTTCCTATGCCCTTCTTAGACTTTGTTGCTAGATTTAGTGACTTATCCGACTGGCCTGGCAACTTTATTTCTCAAAACTGTGTAGCAAAAAATCTGACTTTTTCAAACTATTGGGATAAATGGTAATATATTGACTCCCAAAGCATTTGGCAACAAATTTGCACAGCTGATGACAAATTGCACAACTTGCTTGTTTAATCCAAAGAGTTCTGTTTCCCATACGCAGCGTAGCGACTCCCTCTGCTAGGAGTGGGACGAGAGCAGGAGCAGTGTAGCAAATATATCCATGTACAAATTAGTGTATAACATCATCGACTTCTATTGGCTTTTGACCAGCCAATAGCTACTTTCCTTGGAAGCGGTTGACACAACAGAGAATGTGTGGATACCCTAATTCATCTCCTTTAAATTTTTGTGACTCAACAATTTCCATCATATTTGATGTCTTTGTGATTTATGAGGCTGTTCACACCATTCTGCTTTTTTTCAAACTGTCAGTGCATTTTTTAGGTTAAAGGAAAGACAATGGAGAGCTGCCGTGTTTTTGAGAAAAGTTCATCTTTATAGAGGGGCACACATGACATGGACCACTTTTTTGTGAGCCAACTAATCACGACAAAGAAGAGGCATAGACATAGGCAGCTGTCAGTTTACCACAACAACCCCAACCAGAATGACAATAGAGAAAGTGGTGATAAAAACATTGGTACTAGTTGTTTCTCTCTTGGGAGCACATTGGCTGTGTTATGGGAGTTTGTGGTAAGTGTGTGAGAGTTACACCCAAGTACTGTTTGCTGATAGCTGCAACTACTGCAGCTGGTCATTATGGAATCTGCTTTTCCAATTTGTCAGCACAAAATGCAGTTGAGGCCGCGCCTTTTCTACAAAAAGAATAATATGAACATGCCCTTAGTGTGCAGATTTTGTTTTTTTCACGAAACTGATAAAAGTCATATTGTAAGGCTTCAGGAAAGGAGCGTACAAACGATCTTAAGTCCAAGTCAGAATCTGTGTGTCTGTGTGTGAATCTGTGTGAGAACTCAATTCAAATGTCAAAATAATGGACTAACCCACAAATGGTGACCACAGAGGTAATCAGGCTAAACTGCCGTTAATCTACAGGACCATCAGACAAGCAGCACTATTCACCTGTCATTGGGGTTATCAAGTGGACACCTCCTCTCACAAATGCCCACAAAACCCTGCTTGGCCAGAGAAACTGCCTTGGCGCACCGTGCTGTGTCCGCCTGACGTATTTGCTCCACAACCATCTTTCTTTTCCCTGATACCATTTTCCCTACTCCATCAAGCTGCCTAGCCCTAAACCTCTCCGCCCTGTAAAGTACTGGGTTCAACTTAGTTAAGCTTCTATTGTTATTTATGAAACAGGATATTGCAGCATATTGTTCATCCCACTAAACACAGGGACAGAATGAAAGGTTGATGTTATGACCAGCAATTACATTGTTGTGCTTCTGAAAATAAACAGTACAACAGCTTGCTAGAAAGTGGAATTTCATTAAAGCCTCGTTTTGGAGCAGTTGGAGCAGATAAAAGCAGAGCTTGTGATACACAAACATACATAAAAGTCAGTTTTATAGAGAAATAAAATACACAGATAACAAGTGGGCTTTACATTTTATTTGTCTGCATCTGTATGTGATACAGTATGTCATGCGTGTGCGTAAAGCCCAGCAAGGAAGAGCACATTCTCTCACCACTGTAAAGTTTATCTTAGCTTCTCAGCCTATATACTATGATTGCTGTCATTTTGTGCCATCAGAGACAGCTTAAATTGGTGCAGAGTATGGTCATGCTCAATGGGAAAAGCAACTTAAATGGAGCTAAATCCTTGACAAACAGATGTGAGCCAGATGTTACAGCCACAGAGACCCCCAAGATGGATTTGACATTCCACCAACTGTAGAAGCTGCATGATCTGGATCTACGTGTTTATAATCAAAGGATCAACAGCACGTCCTATCTATCTATCTATCTATCTATCTATCTATCTATCTATCTATCTATCTATCTATCTATCTATCAGCATTACAAAATATGAAAAGCCTTGATCAATGTCAATTACGTTATATGAAC
>OOFE01001496.1:6245-25573 GCA_900323365.1 Monocentris japonica | reverse complement strand
TTTAAAATTGGACTCGCTAAAAGAGGAAGTACTCACCAGGAAGGGTGTTGAATAAATTCAGATATTGACAAAGAGTCTTCGAGTCATGAATTACTTGAGTATATTTAATAACAAGAAGCTGAGCTCAGGAGAGATGTACACACAAGTTAGGGTGTGCAGATCTCTGCCAGGGCGACATCTGAACAGAGATTATGAAGTACGAAAGAAGAAGGAGGGGGGATAGTCGAAACATTCTACAAGGTCTAGTTTCTTAAACGGTAACAACAAGGAATCTGTTGGTCTCAAGGGTGTCCAGCTGTCTGACACTATCACAGAGGCTGGTGCCTCCGCCATGAACAGGCCTCCTGAACAGGCCTGTGACCTATGTACTCTTAGGCACTTATTCAGTGTGAAGTGTCACCCAGACTACTAAGACCAGGACACACAAGGGACTCTCACATTCCATGCATTACACCATTTCGGGAATAGTAACAGGGATACAAGAAAACACACCTGGCAACATAATTTCTTCCACACGTTCCCTTTGCCCCAGCACCCCGACAACTGAGGCTTCAACTATCAAGACAACTATCTATCATGACAACTTCAACTATTATCATCGTTTTTTTGTTTTGTTTTAATGTTTATAACATTTTAAGCATCAGTAACAATTATCAATATGAAAGCACTCTCCGTACTCTGGTACCTGAAAGACAGAAACTTGCTACACACACAGAGTCAAATACTAAAACAACTTTTATTCCTCTTATTTCCTCTCATTCTGTCATTCAGTGTTGCTATCAAATAGGATGCATTTCTAATAAATCCTGCTATTCTGGGGAACAATTTACAATTACTATATAGTCCCAGTACGGCCCCTCCATCCTTGTGCATCCAGACATCACATCAAGATCTTTGCTGGTGCTGAACCATCTAAGAAACTAGTGAGAGACTCACTGGACCCTCAGCAGTTCGTCTACCAGGCACAATCATAAATGCAATCATAAATCTGCTTCACAGGGCCAATTCCCACTTGAATAAAGCTGGCAATGTGGTGAGAGTAAAGCTTTCTGGCTTCTTGTGCACTTTAAACATCATCAAGCGTCTCCAAAAGGGGGACAAGTTAATGGAGATGTAGATGGATCCCCCAATGGTGTCCTGGATCATGGATTACACTGATTGGCCACTTTATTAGGTAGACCTCTCCATTTACACTCACTCCTCTGGACACATAGTCACATATAAATACAGCATAAGTATAAATCATTCAGACAAGGTCGAGAGGTTCAGTTACTTTTTGACTAAACATCAGAATGGGCAAGACGCATGATTCAAACGTGGTCAACGCACACTTCCAGCATCTCAGAAACAGCAGACCTCCTGGGATTTTAAACATTACAGTGTCTAGAGTTTACAAGGAATGGTGAGATAAACAAAACACATCCAGTCTGCTGCAGTCCCAAGGACGAAATGCCTCATTCATGAAAGAGGAAAGAGGAGAATAGCAAGACTCATTCAAGCTAAAAGGCAGACCACAAGTACACAGATACCAGCTCAGTGTAACAGTGATGTGCAGAAGGGCATGTATAGATCTATACAACGGTACAGGCTGGTGGTGTAATGGTATGGGAAGTGTTTTCTTGGCGCACATTATGCCCCTTGGTACCAATGGAGCATCATTTTAACACCACAGTTGGGGATCAGGTGCATCCCTTCATGGTCACACAGTCCACACAGTCTAGCCTTTTTCAAGTAGATACTTCCAGCAGGATAACACACCATGCCACAAATACAAATACTCACATTGTCTCAAGATGGTTCCAGGAACATGACAGTGATGTTAGTTTAATCCTGCACGGAGTCCCTAGATATAAACCCTGAGACCTTTGGGGTGAGGTGGAAAAGGATGTTCGCATGAATGTGCTGTCACATATTCATCAGGAACTGAGTGATGCGATCGAGTCAGCATCGACCAAGATCTCTGTGGAATGTTTCCAGCACCTTGTTGAATCCAGGCCTCAGAAAATTCAGGCTGTTTTGAAGGCAAAGGAGGGTCCTACCCAGGTATAGGTAGGTGTACCTCATAAAGAAGCCACTGAGTGTATCTCACCTGTATTCACAGTGGACTTCCAGGGATGTGTGTCTGATATAGTGGTGAGCAACACAGGGGCCACCCAGGTGTGTTGTTGTACTGTCCCCTATCCTGTTCACCCTCTACACCTATATACCAATATAAATGCAAGTTAAGCGGAGGTTCTCAGACAATGCTGTTTATGGGGTGTATCAGTGAGGGGTGGGAGAAGCAGTATAGGGATCTGCTTGAGAACCTTGTTATGTGTTGCCGGGTGAATCACTTGCTGCTAAATGTCAGTAAGACAAAGCAGCTGGTGGTGGTGACATCTTGCCAATAAGCCTCTAACTCCTGTTTCCATCAAGGGAGTAGACACGGAAATGGTGCAGTCCTACACATGCCTGGGGTCCATGTGGACAACAAGGTGGGATCAACACTGAGGCACTCAGACTGTGCATCCTAACAATGTGTGCAACCGACAGAACTGCATGTTCCACCAGTCTGCTGTGACCTGTGTCATATTGTGTGCTGCTGTTGGGGTGTCAATATCAACTCAAGGGATGCTGACAGGCTGAACCAGCAGGTTGGGAAGTTCTGTCATTAGGATGAACCTGAGCTCCCTGGAGGCAGTGATGGAAGAAAGAATGGTATGGCTGTCTGTCTGTCTGTCTGTCTGACTGACTTACTGAAAGTCTATCTGTCTGTTTGACCACCTGTTTGACCACCCATCTAACTTTCTAACCAAGGGTTCACACACTTCCAGGAATTGACCACAGAGAGGAGAAACAATGGCCGAGCTCAGATGCATCATGGCACTGCAGGTCTCCCTCTCTTGTGATGTGTAAGACTGACTTCATATGGAGAAACACACATTGGCCCTCACAGCCATACATTCAAAGGACTTCACAAAACACCCCCAATAACCTTTCACTAATAATAGAAGCAACATCATCATCACCAATGATGGATAGCCTTAACTCAGCAAGGTCATCAAGTCTTATAGCAAACACATAAAAGACATTGAGACAGGGTGTTCTAGTGGCTCAGTGGTCTAAGGCGCATACCACGTAACTATGTATCCTTCAAATCTGGACCTTTGTCATGTCACCCCCTCTCTCTCCCAATCTTTCCTGTCTCTCTATACTGTCAATTTTCCCATGAAGGCAGAATTGCCCCAAAAATAACATAAGATGTCATTACATTATCCAGCAATTTATTACAGTCACAGGTTTTATTACATTTTTGAATCATTTAGGGGGACATTTAATTATATTTTGACAAGTTATTACATTGTGTGACATTTAAGTAACTGTGTTCTGTTCATCTGCTGCCTCCTCATTATTGCATGGCTGCAGCTATCAATCACATTCTCTCTGCAATGTGTTCCACAGAGCAATTCAAAAACATTCAATAAGAAACACAATAGGATCTTTGTGTAAGCTTAACTGGTAGAATTAAATGTGATTGGATTTCAGCAGGTCTAACTGGAGGATCTGATTAGTTTTCAAAAGTGAGGGCAGAGAAAAAGAAATACTGATTCTGTATATACAGAGTTTGCAGAGTGGAGGGAAGACACTTATTGCATCAGTCGGTCTGTGACTGAACACAATGAAGGGCCATTTTCACAATAAAGTCACAAATAAAGGCTGCAAACCTCTCTAGGGCTATACTGAATAAAGATGAGAGAAGCTGATAACTGCTTGTATAGAAAATCCGCTGACTTTGAAAGAGCTGTGAGAGGGCACATGCAGAGGATTTGGTCCTGTCTTCCTCCAACTCTTCAGTCCCCATCTCTCAGCCCATCTCCCTCTAATGCCCCAATATCTTAGTCTAATATTGATGAAGCAGGCTAAGAGCTACAGAATGATAAGTAGTAATAGTCATAATTATTGCATGGATCCATTAGGCCCGTCTTAAAGTGTCATAACACATCACGGCAGGCCAGAGATCTGGTGCATTAAATTTAGACCCTCCCTTACCCACCAAAGGTGAGGCAGGTGAACTGGGAAAGAATGCAAGAGTTTTTCTACTGACAAATGACAATTTGTGGCTTTCCTCAAAATCCTGAAGAGCTGCATGTGGACAAAGCCAACAGCTGACATTGCACTTTCTAACTAAGCAGTTCAGTTCCGTTCAAAACTGTGTTGTCTGCTCTCTTAATCTAGGTCTGGTCTCTCAGTCACTTGTTAAAGCAACCACCTCCTTGTCCTTATATCGTATAAGAGCAGACCACTCACAAACAATTACATCACCAGCAAAATAATATATGTGACATTGTGCAAACGTAGGCCCTTTACTATTGTAAATGTCATTTTTAGCACCCATTGCCAAGGCCAAACTGACTTGTCTCTCACTCCGTGTCTCAAATAAGTTCTCTGTCTCGGATTGACAATGCCTTGGGGGAATTGTGTTCAGACACATTTGCGTTTGTGGCATTGAAATGATCCCCTGGAAGAGGGTAATGTGAATGGAAAGTGATGGGGAGGGAGAAGTCTGTGAAGGTTCAGGGTTTTATCGGCCACACACATTCTTTGTGTCCTCTCATCGGATTGGGGAGGGTTAGAGGGCTTCAGGGGTCTTTTTCCATTAAGGATCTCATTCGGTTAAGCCCTCCGCCATGTCCTCCCCAGCAGCCACAGGCTGACTTCAAAGGTGTTACTGGAAATGGTGTTAACTGGGTTCTTTTCTCACGCCTCCACTCTTCCTTGTGCTAGCTTAGCATCTACACACACACACATGTGTGCACACAAAGATTTTGCCCTGTTCTAATTTATAACATCAGTAGAGAATCTGACTAACATGACAAGCAGTACTTTTAATATTATTCAGCCCCCACTCTGATGTCTGCATGGGTGGATTTACTTCTTCAAAGCAGAGAAACACACACACACACACACACACACTTTGGGCTTATGAAACATGCATGCAGCTTTAATATGCTTTATCTGAGTAATTCTCTCCATTTTCTTCATGCTCTAGCTTTCACTGAGCCTCACTCCTTATTCACACATACACAGGCACACACATGCATACTGTACATACAGGTGTACAAATTATGTGCAAACAAAATGTATTTCAGTTTCTCAACAACTATGAGCTTCTAGTTTATTTTATTGTTAAACATACGCACAAGTTAACACATACCAACACACTAAACCACATTCATCAACCTAAAAGTAAGGTGATATCAAAGCAGTGAGACACCTGAAGCAGTGAAAATCATTGATCCCACTGATCCTACAGTATATGTATCTCTGAATTGCCTCAAAAAGCATTTTCTGAATCAACAATTCAGCGACATTTTAACTTCTCAGAGATCTAAATCAACAAGCCTGTTGACCCTTTGGAGGGTTTGTTCTCATGTGGGTTCATGTTTGTGTTTTTCTGTGGATTTGTGTGTCAATATGTGTGTATGTGTGTGTGTGTGTGTGAGATTGTGTGTGAGTGTGTGTGTGCGCACCTTTGATTATTCAGTGTTACTAAGTGTCCCCACTAAAGGTCACTGAACAAACTGTTGCTGCCCTGCGCTATGCTGTGTGTGTCACATGTTCGACAGATATCAACCCCTTCCCTTCCACAGGAGGAAATAACTGTTGTTGAGGGAAACTCTTATACAGCATAAATGAGTTAGCATGCATGTGTATGATAAGTGTGTGTGTGCATGCATGTTATTATTGCATGCACGCAAGCAAAAGGACTCTGTGCATGTTTGCACACATGTGTATGTGCTTATGCAAGTATGCTAGCACGCATGCAACTGTTTTCATTAACTCAAGGTTTAACTGTGTATGTGCGCTGGCTCAGTGGTCTGTGTTGAACTGAACTATTCAGATGTGCTTGCCCTCTTAGTTCCAGACCAGAGGTTTATGTGAAATCAGTTCTACTTTAGTCTGCTGATCTTTATGTGCACATTTTGTTATCAGTCTGACGATAACCTATCCTCCATGACCTGATCTCTGAATACATCAAGGCTGTATCATGTCAAGTTGTGTGAGACAGTGTGACATTCCTATGTGAGCAGTGTTTTCTCATGATGACATTTGAAACAATTTGCACTGGCTGTAGTGATGATGCTGCTTTGGCAATGTTGTTTGTACATAAGCAGTGAAGTATGTTTCACATGGGAGCTCAAAAAATGTTTCCACGCCTGGCTCAAGGCAATGTAACAAAGGGGAAACCACACATGTCAAACAATAAACCAAAGTATTTATTACAAAATAAGATTTAACAGAAATAAAGGTTTCAGTATAGATGGATTCCTAAAGCAAAAGTGTCGCGCAACATGGACCATGCAATGGAAAACTATAACTAAGAACAAAACAGCTGCTGGGGACGGAGAGAGAGGGACCACACTAGGTAGGCAACTCCTTTTAGACTCCAGGTCCTCACTCCTGAAGCCCATCAGCTCCACCTCACACACCTGTCAGCAATCCACCTGTGAGAGAGAGAAAGACAAAGAGCACAAGCAGCCGCCACACAGGGCGTAACAATACGTCTTCTATGAGAATGCAGCAATATGGACTGGCAAAATAAGTGGAAAATATCACCAGGTAGATGATGAGCCATCTATGATCATTTAGGCTCGAGACAAGCTGTAATAGGCAAACTAACCACCAAGATGCAAGAAAAAACTGGCCTTTAGATTTAATACTAATTTTTGTTTTTGCTCTTTTTTTTAGTATCGGGGGCTTCCACCAATTTATTTTTAATAGGGTGCAAACTAGTTATATTAAAATCTATGAGCCAGAGAACCTCAGTGAGAACCACCCAGGATCTAAAACATATTCAGCATAGAAATCAAAACAGACAGTACAGCAACAAAAATACACTTGTGTGTGTGTGTGTGTGTGAGAGTTAAAACCATTTTCACAGTCTGTGTCCCTAATGTGGGTTCAGATCAAGCAGAGAGGATAGAGGAGCAAATCACCTGACCTGTGACCTCACCCATTAAGGCAAGAGGAGGCTGCATTTTAAATCCTTTCCTCCCATGCCCTTGACTCACCCCAACCAATGTGAATTGTTCAGGCTGGTAGTATGGGCAATGCGATGTAATATGATGTGATGTGAAGGCCTGAAGGCAACAAGGCAAGAAGGCAGACAGAAAGTTCTCAGATGTGGAAAACAGTTTGACCTTGTGCTTAAGGACTGCACCAGGGTTGGGGTCTGTTCCATATCAATGGTCAGAGAGACTTTCAACCCCCATCTCAATGAGCGGTGAAACTATTTCAACTTGCACATCAAGCACTCGGCTTTCTTTTCATAGTTTCACGAAAGTGATCTTTCTTCCACATCAAGAACGCAGTTTTCATTTTCAAAGGTTCAGTAAAGAGTTTGTTGTACTCGAGCCCTTTAAATTAAAAAAAACTGAGAAGGCACTGGCCCCGACTCAGCAGGACACCCTTGTTGAATGATTGTTTGATGTTCTGCGTTCACCTCAAAGGGGAGCAGTGTTATGCAAGTGTTTAGAAATGACTGCAGAAGCAGACGAGAGCCTGAGCTGTACAGTACTGAGTGTAAGAACAAAGGCATACAATGACACAGAGGAAGGAATAACAATGAGTGGTTTGCCGCAGTGTTGTGTGTTTCTACTGTGTACAAAGACAATGAAAGGTTGTGGGTGTTTGCATGTGTATTAGGGATTATCATCAGGGAGCACAGGGAGCATGTATACATCATTTCACTAATTATTGTTTCATGCTTTAATTACAATTCAGCAGGGGTATACTTTCCAGCTTTCGTTGTCAATCACAGATAGAGTGTGAGAGAGAGAGAGAGAGAGAGAGAGAAGGAAGAAGGAGAGCTCCCTCCTTTCTTCTTCTCTGTGTCTTTCCTTTTGAAAATCCACTCTGCTCCCCATCCTTTCCATACAACTGTACCTCATCACTCACACTGTTTCTCTCTCTCTTGCCAGCTTGTCTTTACTCATTTCCACTCCCCTGCTTGCTTAAATCTCCCTCTGTCGGTCTGTCGGTCTTCACCACAGGAGAGTAATTCCAAAAATGAGACGCACATATTTTAAATCTCACAATAAGGTGCTATTAAAAGAACATCATAAAAAGTTGTCCGTCAAAGTGGCAGTTAGTTAGCTGATTTAGCAGACAAGACAGCAAGGTAGAACTAATTTATGATCCCTAAAAAATTCAATCAAGATTTATGGTCCATTGCAGTTTATTTTAAGAGAGAAACTGCTCCTATTATTCTAAAGAAACTGTGCTGTACACATAACTAAGAAACTAACTAATTTTGGTGATTTTTATGTTTGAAATTCAGCTCAAGGATTACGTACATGCTCCTCTGTGGGTTGAAAAACTTCTACCACCCTTGGGCTTTTGAATCCCTTTCAAAACCCACTGGATAGCCTCAAAAATATTCAAACTGAAAACAAAGCTGTTTTTCTTAGTTACTGAAAAGTTGGCATTTTGGAGAGACAAGGGTTTCACCCAACAGTGACGATATGATAATAATTTTATCTTGAATAAGCTGTTAATCCAAGTTAAAACATCTCAAACTGAGATGTCTAAATGTAAAGTTTACATTTTATTTTGCATCTGAACAATAAAGCAAGCACCCTACATTTCACCCTGCAGGTGGTGAGCCCACAAAACAGTGGCCCCATGTTACCTCTTCAGGCTGAGCTATGGGGGTCACGGACTGTGGTGGTGAAGAATGAGCTTAGCCACAAAGCAAACCTCTTGATTTACTGGTTCTGACCCTCCTAAGGTCACGATTTTTGGGTAGTGACTGAAAGAATGAGATTACTCACCCTTGCGGCCAAAAAGCAGTTTCTCTGCAGGGTGGGGAACTCAGCGATCCAGGAGGACCTCAGAGTCGAAGTGTTGCTCCTCTGCACTAGAGGAGCCAAAGCAGGTGCTCAGAATATTCCTGAGTTTTTCAGAGCCTCGTCACGATATACCAATATCCTGCCGAGGTGGAGTGGAGATACAGCAGGTCGATTCATTCTAATATATTGTTCCACTATGGCGTAGGACTGCCTGAGTGTAACGTTCTTACAAACAAACTCTTGTAAAGAGTTCATGTTTGTTTTCCTAAATCAAAAATGCATAAACTCTTTTCCTATTTTGGTACAATGTTGCTTCATGCCCCAAAGTATCCACATATATCCCCATATATATATATATATATATATTTGGTTTTTTTTTTTTTTTTTCATTATGATCACTGAGGTCATTTTATGTGAAAATAACAAATTCAACAATTTTACCCAGTGATACATAATGCTTAGAGGGTTAGTAAAGGATTACTAATCTTCTCTGTTGACAATCCACACCTGAACCGTCCTGATGCAGTAAACCTCAACACTCCTCATTCAAGTGATTTTGTAATATAACTGTTGCCTGTAAAACATCAAGTCAGGCTTGACTGCTTCAATACTCAAGTTATTTTGAATTTAGAAGCCTAATGAGACCATGTCTGTGTCTTGCATGCCAACCATTTCTCAGTCTTTATCAAGCTCATGTTGTAGTTTGTGTCTGCTGGAGGCCTGCTCTTCCATAACAAAATCTTTTCTGACATCTAGTGAGCACAAGATGACTTGCATGCTGAGTTCCTTGATAGACATGACAGCTAGAGGGCAGTATTTGTTTGTTTGTTACCCAACTCTTGTCAGGAATAAAATGTAGTCCTCCTTGTAAACGATGTCATTTTTCAACACAGTCATGAGTAGCAACACATAGCCTTTGACAGGGAGCGGAGGTAGCCTGGAGGCTGGAGGTTAAACAAGTGGACTTTTCATCGCAAGGTCACTGATTCAAACCCCCACATAAGCTGGGAAAAGTAGCTTGCTCAATAACTACTGTCAAGGTGCCCTTGAGCAAGGCACCTAACCCCCAGCTGCTCCAGTGGAGCTGCTCTGTGGCCAACAGCAGAAGACTGGTTGTACTGGGCAGCAGCCAGGTGTGAATGGGTGCAACTGTGTGTATGTGAAGCAGTGTTGAGCATGCATGGTCAGTCGACTTTTCCATGATAAATAAAAGTAAAAACAATGTTTAACTGTTAACAATGAAAAATAGATGTGTGTTGTCCCCACCTAAACATAAGGATGTTTTTTTTAAAACATTCACATGAACTATGCCATGCCACTGCTATTACTTTATGAATTGTGAAAGTTTTGCCCTTTGTCTATTTAAACTGGCTACTTTGTTCTTACCACTCTATTCAAAATCCCCTTGGCAAACAATCAAGTGAAGGAAAGAAAGAACAAACTCTTCTATCAAAACACAAACACTCAGATTTATCCAAACATTTCTTTATTCAATTTAAACAATAACACATAAAGTACTATTATCAAAAGCATCATTACCTCACCATGTTTCCAGTAATCTGATCATTTCATTTCCATTATTACAGAGTACATTTCACATTATTACATCATAGATGAGAACATTACAATTTCAAGTTTGTCTTTCTTTGGCCAGTGACCGACAGTGACCAGGTTTGAGGGACATTTTAAGTGATTATGAGTTCACAATTAGTAATTTTTTATGATTAAAATTATTAGTATGATTAAAATGATTCCTGGTCTTTAGGCGCAGTAGTGGTGCAGTTGTTGCATGTTTGATTAGAATCATTAGGCTTGACCTTTGAGCGTTCACTCAACCTCCCTAAATGTCCACTGTCATGCATGTTCTCCTGACCCCTAACGTTGCTCCCAAAGTCATCCATTTATAGTCTTGTGTAACACACCAGCCACATGGAACCAGGGACATGATGGAGGGTGAATTAGAGTATTTCACACACAAAATCAAGGAGGTTGCACACATTTTCAAGTTAATATCTATCCTCATGTTATAAAGTCATCCTATACATTATGTTTTCAAGTAGTTTCATACTGATGTAAGCTAGGTCACATGAAAATATGGTGTTTTCAAGGAACTAAATCACAAAATGAATACTGTTCTGAAAATGCATCTATATTTGGTGTTTTTTGGTGGTTATTCGCCTTATGGGGATCACTGAAAGGAATTCATAGATAATAGTCTGTTTACCTCTTGATGTACTGCTACATCACTGCATATGTAACATCAACGGTAACAATTTTGGCAATTTTTGTCTTTGTATAAGGTCAGTGTGAGTGGCAGGATGAATTTGGGAGAACAAATAAGGTAGTTCTTGAGAGAAGCAGTCAGAATATATAAGGTTGTGAAATGCTACGAGCCAGCTTTCATTATTTACCTGGAGATGGAGCTGCAGTACCAACTGACCAGTGCCAATGATGCACTTGTAACTGTACTGTGCTGGTCAAGATGATTTGTGTCCATGTTGCTCTTCCCAGCTCAGCTAAGCCCAGCTTCACACAGCTTATTTTAATTCACTTTGGCCCCGCATCTTAAGGTGTGCACATATGTGTGTAGAAACACATCAGAACAGTATTTAGGTGATACAGTGAGCAGGCTGTTCCTAGCAAGCAGACCAAAACGCAAAATTCTGCCTCTTCTAGGTTTTGGTCGAGTCAGTGGAGGATGCGGTGGAGGTATCTCTCTGGGTCGCTCTCTCCTCCTCTCCTCAGCCCTGGGCCTGCCCTGGCTGGTCTCTCAGAAGTCCCTGCAGGCCCCTGGCTGTCAGTGAGTTTCACTGTGGCCCCTGCACCTCCTCCTGTTGTCCCTGCCAGGGTCTGTTGGTGTGGCTCTGGACTACTGTGTG
This sequence comes from Monocentris japonica, assembly GCA_900323365.1. Taxonomy (NCBI): domain Eukaryota; kingdom Metazoa; phylum Chordata; class Actinopteri; order Trachichthyiformes; family Monocentridae; genus Monocentris; species Monocentris japonica. The sequence continues at coordinate 13,863 of OOFE01001496.1, read as the reverse complement.
CTCCTGCCTCAGAATCACTCTCCTCCCCTGGATCCTTCCTCTGGCTGCTTGGTGAGCTCTCGCCAATCCTGAACAACAAAGACGCTTTTATTAAATCATTACAGGTATCAAGTGATTAAAAAGCCACTAGGTTCAGGCAGTTATTTGCCTGGAGGAACATGGGAAACTTTGATTGTTTAAAAGGATTTACTTTAATTTCACAAAGTTAATCTCCGCACTGTTATTGCATAACTTTTGAGAAGCTGTGTGTGTCTGTGTGTGTGTGTGTGCGTGTGTCTGTGTGCAGCACACATGCATGCATGTGTGCGTGCATGCATGAGTCTGAATGCATGCCAGTGTGCATGTATGAAATCACATCAACTCAGCAGTATTTCTACCTGAGGTGATTGAAGGCTCGGAGCCAGCGTGAGCCCAGTGCGTCTCTCCCTTCAGTTCTCAACTCTCTCCGTCTGCTCCGAGCTCTCAGTCCTATCAGGGCCTGGGCCAGTTCAGCCTCGTCCCTGTGGCCCCACACCAGCTGGGCCCTCTGCTCTGCATCCTGGTCCCCAGCTGCCCTGAACAGTCTCTGGAGCTGCCACAGATTGACTCCGCCAAAGATATTCCCTGAGCCAGCCTTCCTGCTCCTCCGCTCAGCCAGCCGCCACAGTGTGGAAGGGCCCGCTACCATGGAGGAGGAGGGGGGGGCAGGCTCAGCATCCATCCGGTCCAGTGGAGAAACACAGGAAAAGGTGGCATACACTGGCTCTACTGTGGAAAATTAATCAATAAGAATTTCCGCTCACAGTTCTGGCCAAGATTATTGGCACCCTTGCATTTTATGATTGAGAGGATTGAGATCAGGACTCATCGCTGGCCACTCCAGAGCAGTCCAACATTTTCTTTTGAACCATTGCTGGGTGCTTTTGGATGTGTGTTTTGGGCCATTGTCCTGCTGGAGGACTCATGACCTTCGATTGACACCTAGGTGTAATTGAAGAAACCAAGGTCTCTAGAAATGGCCTTATAGTCTTGTGATGGTGATTGGTGATAATAGTTTTCTGACATCCTCAGACAGCTCTTTTCTCTTCACCATTTTCACAGATAACCAAGGAAGCAGAACAGACTGTTTTAGCAATTTAAAATGGATATATTCATTCAGATTTATTCATTTATACTATGTGGGTGAGTTGAATTAAACTGCAAATGAGAATCCATTTCCCCCTTAGTTGATTTGAATTGTTCTAAATGGTGCCAATAATGATGGCCATGGTCACCTTTCAATTTTGAAACAATTAAAGAATTCTTATATAATTAAAAAAGATTAAAAAAAAAAGATATTGTACATTAGCTGCATAAAATGCAAGGGTGCCAATAATCCTGGCCAGAACTGTATGTGTTTTCAAAGTGAATGATGGAGAAATGTTAAGGCACTTTGATTCAAAGACATATGTGACAAAATCTGAACTGAACAAGGTGCCATGCCAGATATACAGCAGAAGAGCACACACCACGTCACAACACCTAGACCGCTCAGTCAGCAGAGCATGAGACTCTCAGGGTCTCAGGGTCATGGGTTTGATCCCCACATAGTGTCAAGTATCACCTTTAGATAAAAGCGTCTGCTAAATGACTGTAATGTAGCTGTCATAGCTGAAAGACAGGGCGGTGCACAATGACTAACTCAGCTGCCAGTCTTCTGCTCTGATTCTTTAATCCTATTTTAGGAGACAAGATGTGCTTTAAAGCCCATTACACTGCAGATGGTAACTTCATCTCTCTTTGGTGACATATGGTTTTAAGCGGGACACTGCCAGATAGGTATTAGCTGAGTGACTACAGTGATGGTTGCATGTTTCCAAGTTATGTGGGTCAGCAGGCTTTCCATTGAAACTACTCTGTTTCAATAGACTTCATTCATCAGGCTCTCTTGGGCCACACAGGAGCAAATCTCTTGAACCTGTTTCAGGTCCAGACCTGCTTTCTTCCTCATTTAACATTGAGTCCTATATGGTCTCTACTTGTTCTGAAGAGACTGCAATAGAATCAGGTGTACTGTAGATGCTTTTTTTTATAATCCATGATTATTTTTGCATCTCTTTTACATGATAGACCGATCCAGGGCTAGGAAGGCAAACAAACTCAACATGACCATACCATGCATAAAAAATGCATTCATACACAGAAAAGACAATAAAAATAGTATTCATACTCTTCTGTGCATAACTTAGGCTCATAAGAGTGAATCCTGTAGGTTTTCCCAGAAGGCATTATTAGGCATTCCTTAGACTATGTCACACCATCATAACACAAACAGAATGGGACTGTTCTTGGCTGACACAAAGACAGTGTTGTATGCATAGGCCTATTTCTCTACATTAACAGTAACACTAAAAATGAAATAAAAGTAAATATATAGGTAAGTTATATATAGGTCAGTGATACGGCAGAGATTTCCTTACGAAAAACAACTATAGTAATGCTGTAGTATTTTTTTAGAAGGACACTAAACAAATATCACAGGGAATCTATACATCCCTATATGAATATAAAAGTGATAGGCCAAATGCATAAAGCACTGTAAACTAACTATTGAGTACCACGGACACGTTAAAAGTATCGATAGTACCTCTACTATAATGGTAATCTAGTTATTTTTCATGATGGGCAATAGCAGTAAATAGGAATCCCGTGAGAGTCATGTGAAATATTTGAAAACGTCTGCTTACCCGAGAAAGACCCGATATGTCCAATGCAGTTTGCTTCTACATTCCCCCCTTCATTGTGCGCATCGGTATTTGTTTGCAATGGCAACTGTTAGAATGGCCTAAATGTTACGGGACAGTTAGCGCTCTACTACCCACTCTGGCCCGTAATCAACCCGTATCCTTGGGCCGTCTGTCAATCACATAGCACTGCCGCCCACTGGCCAATCACAATGGAGATATTTTCTATTCCCCCCTATCGTGTTCGGCAAGCGCTTTTTTCTTGACCAATCACAGGGCTGTAGTGGAGAGAGGGGCGTTCGCAGAGGCTGTTAGTCCCGTCCCTTGGACACGTAGAGTATGTGCACTGAAATCTATTGACGTCAATGATCTTGGCACTGGAATCGTTTGTCAGTCAGGCGAGGGAGAAGTAAATATGTGTGAGCACCCTTCATCACATTGCAACACGCAAACAGAATGACGCATGGTCTTCATCATATCAAGGCTATATGAATGAGTATCCATATTTATCCTTATAGGAACCTAGAAAGAGGCTGTGATATACAGTATTCTTCTATCATTTATTATAGGATTACTATCATTTTTCGTATGGGATGACAGGTCTATGCTCACATTTCGATTCAATATGATACTGGTTTCATACAATGCTAACACAATGTTAGAAAATAAGTTCATGCATGTTGAGGCTATAGGTCACCTATAGGCTATTTTTCGTAATATACATTATGTGTATATAGAGATGTGCCTGAAATGAACTTGTTGTATGCCTAGTAAGTAGTAAGTAAGTAATATCAGAATATGGTTCTAATTCATGCTGCTTTTTAATGCTTTTTTACGTCTCAACATATTGTAAGAAGATATATTGTTTAGGCTTGAAAACTATTAAACATATGGTTTGCCAGCCAGTCATCTTTTAGAAAGTGTGTGTGTGTGTGTGTGTGTCTTCTCTCTTTCTGAGGGAATACATATGTAAAGTGAAGTATGAAGAACTGAGAGAGAAAGAGAGAAAGAGAAAGAGAGAGAGAGCTGGCACACCTCAAAGGGAAGTACGCTATGGGGAAATTCACCAGATTACTGGGCTGGATGATTCCAGCATCCTAAAGGAGGAGCAGGCTTTGAATTACAGGCCGCCCTTTCTCTGTCTCCCAGCCCCCCAATACAGACGCTAGATTCAACAGAGGAAACGGAAAAGACGAAACACAGAAGAAGGTTTTTCATTTCAAAACCCCGGGGCTGTGGAAAGAACAGAGAGTTCCTCTTAATATCAAACTTGCCCCTTTTCTGCCTCATATTTAGATCACAAAGCCGAGCTTATTTTCTTTATTCTTCACTTTTTTTCCCTTTTCCCCCCAGCTGTTTGCAGCTGGCAGAAAGCACCCGCCCTGTTTGGGAAAAAGGGACTGAGACTGATCGGAGGAGAGAGATGGCACCCCAATCTCCCCAGCCGCAGGTGAGGAGAAATATCCTGGGGTTCCTCAAGAGTTTTTTGGGGATCCTCCGCATCCTGCAGATTGTGTTTGGAGCCGGGCTGTGGGTAACCATCGCCGCCAACAAATACGAAGGATCCATCCACTTCGTCCTGTTCGTCGCTGTCCTCTTCTGGCTCCTCACCCTCGCCCTTTTCTTCCTCACTCTCCTGGACAAGCAGGACCTCGTCCCGCTCCTGGGCGGGGATCGCTGGTTGCTCACTAACCTGGCGCACGACGTGGCCGCCGCCGTGCTCTATCTGCCGGTCATCGGCGTGATGATCTACAAGACGGAGCGCAACTCCTACTGCAACCTGGAGCAGTACATGCACCTCTGCCTGTACAAGGTCTACCTGGCCGCCGCCGTTTTCGCATGCCTGGGCTGCCTGGCTTACCTCCTCTCGGCTGTCTATGGGGGGTGCAGGAAGTGTCGGGGTGAACAAACGGTGATCTGAGACTGACAAGAGGAGAGGGAGGGGGATCCTTGAGGGTTCCAGGGGATCCCCAGCAAGATGAGGAATAGTTAACTTCACTGTAATTTAATTTACTAGCTATTATCCCAATTTGAGAATGTATAAGGATGACTATTCTAATCATAGGCTTCATTCTCACCACTATTATCTCGCAAAGTACAGTTTGGACAGTTATACAATTCTATACTAAAGTAGCAACAACGGAAAAACTTTCCATATATGGGGTTCCTGGGAAAAATCAAATCAAGTGGGGGTCTGTGGCCCTAATGTGTGTCTATTTTGGGATCCTTTTTTCTTTACAGGTCTTGCTGAATAGAATAGGGAGTTTGATAGGAAATGTGGGGGGATGGATTGACATGGTAAACCTTTTCCCAGTAAGACACAAGTGACAAGAGTTTGTCTCCTAGTAGTAGTTAAGCCCATGCCTCAGGCTGTTAAATTTGTTAATTTTGTTTTGTAATTTAATATCATTCTTCCCTCATGAAAAATCACTTTAATATTCCTAAGGGGGCTCATAGTGGATCTGTGATACTCAAAAGTGAGTTTATAGTGACCTTTTATCTCCTATGGTATCACTAGAGCAGAGGTTTTCAAAGTGGGAGGCGGGCCTCCCTGGGGGGGCTCCAAACAGTTTCAGGGGAGGCTCAGTGAATGAAAGTGAAAAAATATTACATTAGTTATGAAAAGGAGATCATGTGGAATAGCCTAAATGTGTGTGATTTGGTTAAAGAGATCAGAGATACAGTAGTTTTGGGAAATTTTACTGTTTTCCCCACTTTCCCAGAGTCAGAAACTAATAAATGCCTTAGGACAGACCTTTTTTATGTATTTGGTGTAGTCTGAAGTTATGTCAAACAGCAGTATGAGGCTATCTTGGCTCAATTGTTGAGTGTCTATGGGATCAAATAACATAATCATGATCCGATAGGCATCCAGGAATTGAGCAAAACTGAGCAAGTAAACTAATTGCAAGGGGGGCGCCTTTTTCCAAGCTTTGTCTGAGGGGAGGCCCACATTCTCAGACTTTGCAAACCCCTGCACTAGAGTATTCCTATAGGGACCTTTTTGCTGTGACGCCTGTCTGCTACCCCTCTACAATCTATCATAGGTTTACTATAGTTGTTTTTCATAAGGGATTCTTTTCATTAGATTATGACAGTATATATTTTTTTGTGTTTACATGTTTTTGTATGACAGCAAGCTATACTGAACAATTATTGAAGTGTGATGGACTCAACACTTAACTAGAGGATATCATTTTGACCAGCTTTGTTTCTGTTTTGTTTTGGATCTAACATTCCAACACTTTTTTTGTTTTGGTTTTATTACACATGTCCGCACACGTAGTGCCTTTTCTCAGAATGCTGTATGAGCATACAGCATTCTGAGGTTGTTGTTGTCGTGACAATAACAACCCAAAAATATGGATGTGATGGGTGCTATGGTAAGGAAATATGTATGTTGAAAAAAAAGTGTTCTTTATGTAAAAAAGACCAAAAGTGCCAGAATAAAGACCAGTAAGCGAGTGCCAGTGAGAGGTTTCTTTGGTTATGACATGACTGGGCTAAAGAAATGTTGCCTATTGCACATGTGCACAGAAAGGCTCAGACAAGCTGCTTGAGGACAGTGTTTGTAAAAAAAGGTTTTGTTATTGTTATTTGTTTGGCTGTTTTGTGTCAAATTAGGAGAAAGAGAGCTGGGGCCCTTGTACAGATTATGCTTTTTATGGCTTTGGCAAATGAAACACAGATTTAGATGTAGAGCCCTCGGGAACTTCCTGTTGGGAGATAAAAGCCCTAGCCAATCAGCAGGGACCATTTATGCGTCGTCCACATGAAAGAGATGGTAGACCTATCTGTGTGCTGAGGCACTCACACATGCCCATGCAGGAGCAATGTGTATGTGTTGCATGTGTGTGATAGAGGGAATGTCTTGTGTGTAAGACTTTGTGTAATAGTCGGAAACAATGTGTATGTGTGTGTGGTGTGTGTGGTGTGTATGATTTAGTGTAATAGTCTGGGAAGGGGAGGTTCTTACCGGAACAGTCTGTTGGGGACCTGGAGGTGGGCTAATGTTCAGCCAATGAAAAGAAAGCCAAGCAGAGAAAGATGATTCAGTGTCTATTCTAGAAAGCATACAGATCCTAAGAACATGCTGTAGACTGTGAGATGTCATTTTGGTTCCCTTCATACAGCCAGCAAGAACCATTACTATGGTATGTGTGTACGGCTGTGTAACCTCTCCCACAGACTTGGAGTTTACTTTGCACACTTGTTGTTGCTGGCAGAACCTTGTGTGTGGTGAATAAGACAGTCCTCCTTTTAAGCAGCTGATCAGCCACACATAAACTCATAGTCTAGTCTTCCTCTCTGGGCACCGCTCTCCCCCGTCTACTCTTGGGCCAGACAGATTGTGACGACTTATTCTTTGAAAACCCAGTGTTTTGCATCATAGCAGCTACTAGAATACAGATAGAGATAGTAGTAGAAATTAGGATATAGAAACAGCAGCAATACAAGAAATAAAACTAATACATTAAATAGACAGAAAGAGGATAAGCAGCATCTTTGGCATATCAGATAGGCCTAGGGGGATGCTCACAGCCACGCCGGTACCCAATGTAACTATCCACGTTTCAAAAGCAGAGGTTGGGGTCACATAGAAACCGAATGCATCTATAGTTTGTGATGAGGTCAGGTGCATAGAGGCTCTGCAAATGTGCAGCAAATGTAAATAATCCTCTAAAATAGTCTATTCTGTATTTGGTTGTGGGATTTTATTCTGTATTTGTTTGATCAGACTCTTGGAAAAGAATGACGTATATTATCCTCCGGGCTACTAGCCTCAGCCAGCAATATGCAATGAAGAAAGTGAGCGGAGAGGATGTATGTGTCAGGGCAAAGAGACACGACTAACTGGGGGACCCACAGTAAATGGAGTGGTGGGGCTAATGTTGAACAGCTGCAGCGCCAGGACA
>OOFE01001495.1:8913-25266 GCA_900323365.1 Monocentris japonica | reverse complement strand
CGATAGCCCCCCTGCTGGAAGCACGGGGCATACTGGGCCAGGCGCAGGGTAGTTAGCCAGTCCAGGATCTCCTGGCTCGGCTCCGGAGGCTCCAACATGGTGCTCTAGAGCCAAGGCTTCCACATCAGGTAGAAGTTGATGAATATGATGAGTACCAACATTAGAGGAAGTAGTGGATCAGCTTCAAGCTGTAGATACAAAAAGAGATAATGAATAGTGATAGGCGCGCAAAATTGAGGGAAGCTAAATAAATAGGCTATATGTGCTTCAAAACTGAATGTCTTTAAAAACTAAAACTTAAGCACAAGGAATGAATTAAGCACATCCAAGTGGCATCCAAGTGCACAGACCATAGACATCATTCTTGACTTCTAAAATGTCCATGAAGGGTAAACAGGAATTTAAAACAAGGCATTGAGCTGTGAAGTTACGTGTGAGTTAGAATGACATTTAAAAAAAATACTATATTGTGATTTCAAGGAAATTAGGGGTTTCATTTTTCTTTTAAATATTAACCTGATGGCGGTATCGTTCAGCATTGATTGTGGGAACGTACAAGGATACAATGTATCACTGTCAAAGTTAGATAATGATACTGGTGCACAACAATGATATTTTGCATGGTTGGCCTACAATCAAATTATGAACATCCATTAATGTGTCTTACTCCTGCCCTCTCCGCAAGATTGTTCCCCATGCTACCATTAACCTTTGCTCTGTAAAGATCAAAATGTATGTCTAAACTGTACAGGAAATAACAGGAAATAGCAATAACTGTGAGGAAATAGCACATACTGTAAAGTGGCTGTGTGATCTGTTATTGATATTGACATGTTAAGAGACTTGACATTTCTGTCCGTCTGGCATTTGAATCAAATGACACAGAAACTCAGTGTATGCACTACCTGGTGTGCCAGCTGGCATCCTTATTCAAACACCAGAAGCACTTGCAATAGCAAACAGTGTTGAGAAATGCTCGAAACCCAGGAATCACGTCACAGCTCAACGCCTAACAATAAACTGAATGACCCTGGCAATGCCAAAAAATAGTTTCTGTTTCTGTTAGTTGTCCATTTCCTGATCCTCTTACTCTAGCTTTCTAAAGTCAAGCACTGAAGAATTGTAAGTTGCAGAATTGGACTTGCCACACAGGCACTCTCTCTTGAACTTACATGAGGTTTGTTACTTCTGCTTTCTAGTAAACTGTATCTTTTTGCTTAGCGTGTATGTGTGTGTGTGTGCGTGTGCGTGCGTGCATTTGAGTGTTTTACTTCACACGTTGTTCAAAGCTGACAAAGATGAAGAGAAACTTAACCTTTTGCTATCCTGCACTTTATATTTGGTCCCTGCGTCCGCATGTGTGTTTTCCTCTCTCTTTTTGTGATATGATGGTTATGCTACAACTCCGCTATGCACTAATCTCTAAGACATAGACACATATCTCAAAAAGCAAGCACTAATGGCAAAGGAGGGTTGACAACAGCTGTGTAGAGTATGCTGAGGGGCCTTTTAGGAAGCACCTTTTAAAAGCACATTACAGTACTACACATTTTTAGTATTGAGGGCCCAGGGACAAAATTCAAGTCCCTTTTCCACACATTATCCTACTGTAAAAACTCCTTACAATAGGGGACCAGAAGAGCTGTGTGCATTTATCAGCCCAGCCCAGCTGTGTATTGCAGGGTTAACATGCAGGGACTTGTACTGGCTCATAGCCAGGGCTGAATACAGCAGCCACACGCCAATGCTTGCTGGCACATTTGACCCGGCTTGCTCCACATTTCTGCCTTTTAGTACAATACACCCACTCACACAGACGTACACACAGTCACACATACAGACTAACACACACACGCTTGCACACACACACATACATTCGCACATAAAAGCAAACATACACACAAGCACACACGCATTCAACAAACATTATTAAGGGCTGGATATGAGAGCCTTGATCCACCACTGCCCGGTGTGGAAGCCCATGCAGTTTGCAAGATCAATAGCAGAGAGCCAAAAGAGAGCTACACGAGATAAAGAGAATGCTTTCACATGCCATATAGGAATGGAAATGTATGAGACACTGTATTTGGGGACATACAAATCAAATGGGAAGAGAGCCGTTCACGTACAGTAGGTAGCCAGATAATCAGAGCCACACAGTAGGTTTGACAGCATGACTGGCAACATAAGAGTGATGAGTTTGTCACTCCCAATGGGCCCTGCCTTCTACAACACCACTAGCTATGGTTATACAAGGAGTGACTCATTCTCTTACACACGCACACTAACACACACTAACACACACACCTAGCTTTCATTTCTGAACATTCCCCAGCACATCAACATAGAACAAAGTCCAGCATTAATAGAGGCCCTTCCTGGTTTGGGAAAATGCCTCAGCATGCTTTGGAATTGCTGCTATTACTGTACGTCCTGTTGAATCACTGAGATTTAAGTAAATCTTTTTAAAGATTATTTTGGCTACTTTAATTTTTTTTTTTTTTTTTAAAAAGTGCTAGTGTGAGCATTTGGTCCAGAATGCGATTAAAGCATGTCATACAGCATTGGAGTACACTATTTGTATACTGTGTAAAGTTCATAAATGAGTGCCTTGGGCAGAGGTTTGGATGAGCCTGAGGTTGTTTTCATTGGGAGCGTACCACACCATGAGGTTCACACGACGCATGATTTTGAAACAGTCACTGACTTAAAACAAAGGCTAAGAATTTTTAACCTATAACAAGGAAGAGACAGCTCACTGAAAAAAGCCAGCACACTGAAATGTGTGTAATGCAACTAGTGCTATGGCACTTGTTATAATTCTTTTTCATTTCTACTCTCATATCAAAATGAGAGTAGTTAATATCAGCCACTGCTACCTGAATTTACAATAGTGAGTAGATGCTAGTGACTAGTGGAGAATTTTTAGTGACTAGTGCCTTTAAACTGGCATAATAGTGACTAGTCACTAAAACATAAGTACTATTGGCTATTTTTAGTGACTAGTATATTTTATGGGATAAATAATAAAATGGCACACAGTTATGGCAGGCCGTTTTGTCATTTAATCCATAAATGACCCGTAATGAAAAGTTCATATCTAAAACGTGCAGCCCCATATAACTTAAAAACTTTTCTTTTACTAGTAAGAACATAAAGTGACTGGTAAAAATGAAATTAGTCACTATTAACTAAAAATGATTACTAGTGTATTAAATTGTTACTAGTAAAAATGCAAACGCGACGAGTAAAAACCAAGTACTAGTCACTAGTACCTTAAATTACAACTTGTATTTATTTACCAACTAGTAAAATTCCAATAGTAACTGAAAAATAAGTAGCCGTGTCTGACTTTTAGTGACCACTGCTTTTTAGGAAATAAATGCTAAAACGACCTGCAATAGCACCGCAGACTACCTGGTATAAATGTGTCTTGGTGTAACAGACACTTGTAGAGAGTGAGGAAGGCAGTTACTCGACAGCAGTTACTTGACAGCCTTATCTTGAGAAGGACTTAAAAGAAAAAGCATTACAATGTCCAGTGTGCTCCTTGTTTCAATCCGTTTTCAGAAAGGCACAGTGCTCTGAAGCTCAACTAAACATTACCACTGTTGACACAGCGCGCTGCCGTGCGTGCGCCCGATGGTCGGCAAAACGTACCTGCGACGTGAAAAAGAGCTGGAAACCCACCTGGCATCATCCAGTCATCTGTGCTCACCCGCCGTCTCCACTCGCCACTTTATTATGAAATGAAAGTTCCCGTTTGAAGTTGCAAACGTACAGAGCTCAACGTGCTTTGACACCCGCGTCAGTTTCCTTTCCCTGACTGTTCAGGCGAGTAACTCCACGCCCATTTCACGTTTAAGGTCAGGGTGATTTTCATCGCTCATTGTACCTGCAGTACTGTTACCTGCTGCAGTGGTCCAATGAAAGTAGTTGTAGTGTTAGTAATGGTAGTGTTAAAGAACAATATTTTTAACAGTGTAGAAGTAATAGCAATAGTAGTAGTAGTATAGGTAGTAGCAGTAGTAATAGTAATAGTAGTAATAATAGCAATACTGTAGAAGTCGTAGTAGAAGAAGAGGAGTGGCAGTATTGGTAGTAGTAGTAGTAGTAGTAGTACCAGAAGTAGCAGCAGTAGTAGTAGTAGCAGTAGGTGGTGGTAGTACTAGTCGTAGTAGTATTTAAGTCTTAGACTTAATGTTTCTACTGGACCCCAACTGTCAACACTCAGTAGAGCTCAAACTTTGGGTTGAGTTGACAAAGGAGGGAGACGTTTTGAGCTCAGATTGTTGCCTGCTTTCACAATAAAATGTGAGCTTGTTGATGATAAGTACTAGAGAACAGAAAAGTAGAGGGACTTGTGATGTTTTCCTGGGAACACTTGCAAGTCCCAGCTTGATCCCGAGGCCCCAGGTTACGCATTCAGCACAGACAGGAATGCAGCAGCCTGCTTGGCACACTTAATGGAGCGAGTCCTGGAGAAAAGGAATACATTTTCACTATTTTCATCCTCCATTATTTGTTTCATTTTATTATTTATATGGGGCTATAGCATGCAGTACATCGACGACTGTGTGCCATTGCTCTATAACGATAGGGATTTATGTTTCAGCCCTGACATCTGATTTGACCAGACATAATGTTGATACAGTATGTACCAAACAGGAAAACAGAAGGAGAATTGACAGCTGAATTTATCGATCATTGTTTCCTCCAGCAATACACATACTTCTATTCAATTTACAGGTAACACTTCAGCCAAAGCAAGGTCCTGATTTCTTTTGATCATGGCAAAGAGAAGGCCTGTGGTGAAAATGAAAGATATCTCATCCATGTTCCTCCAGTAGAGAGATTCTTTTTTCCTTTTATATCACAACTGGAGTGGTATTATAGTATTAGTTACACTGACAGAATGTTCATTGTAAAATTCTTACTTATAATCTATATTCTTATTAATTTATTTCGAGTTATTTATATGTTATGTGTTTCGTCCTTCCTCAATGGATACTAACTTTGAAAACAATAAATGGTCATACAGAACAATGCACAGCCTCAGCCACATGATGGCGCTGCCCTACTGATTCAGAGTGTAATGTTGTGGCTGGGACACAGAAATGGGGACACAGAAATGCATCATAGAAAAATACATATTTCCTGAGCTCCTGAAAATAGTAGAGATATTCAACTAAACTGGTTTAGGATTAAAACTTCTCCATGGTAACACATTCCCAGATTAATATATTTGGGCCTTGTGCAACAGGTATTTGCATTACGGGCCCTAAAAATGTTGACAGCTAGTATATACGTCTACCAGTGAAACCTTCTCCTCAACTTACCCCATCAAAACAAAGTATTATTAATGGTTTTCACACTGATAATACTGTGCAATATTCATTTTAATGTTGTGCACCACTGAGTGACTGACAGCTGTAATCCTGAATGATTCACAGGTGTGAGAGAAGTTTAAGAGCTGTCTTCGTTTGCTGTGTAAAAGCAGTAAAGACTAGAGGCGGGTGAAGGAGAGAGGGATGAGATGTTTGGAAGACAGCACTCTGTCTTCCTTTGAATTCTCTGCTCTCCACTGGCCATTCTTTTGTCCCTCCCTGCCACGCCTCCAGGGGTCGCCTTGGCAACATGTTTTACTGCTGGCAGCTTTATAAATACAGCATTGGCTCCTGTAAACTTGGATAGCTGTACACAGTAACGCTCAGTGCCAAGGACACAGTGAACAAGGGAACTGCAGCTTCAAATCTCAACTCGTCTAGGAAGAGGCACATGGTGAAATGCACTTTCACTGAATATTTGATATTTACCACCATCAGTTTGTTCAAGGAGTAGTTAACCACTTTCGCCATCTGCAAGGACGACAACTTTGTTAACAACAAAAAAGGCGAAACAGCAGCCCCGATCAAATACTATTGTCCCTGATCTGAGTGTGTTTTTCAGCTGAGCGTTGATGAGAATCTGAATAAAAGGATGGAAGAAGATGCATCCCATCATGGAAGAAGGAAGGAGGACAGCCTTCTCAACCTATTAGTTGAAACTATTCAGGCTCTTGAAGCTGCCAGATACTCCAGGGATCATCATCATGGAAGGGATGGCAAGAGAAGATGGATAGGCACAGAACCAAGTAGAGACGAAGTACAGCTAGGGAGTGAAGAAGGGATGGTAAGTCCACCAGGGAATGGGAAAGAGAATGAAGGGATGGGGAAAGGAAGTAGGAGTGCTGAAGAAGAGTGCAAGGAGAAAGAGTGTAAGCAGAAACTTCTTGGAGTGCTGAGAGAGCTGAGTGTTGTTCATTCAGACAGGGTGACCGCCTGGAGAGAAGCTCTGAGGGCATCAGCCTGCATGCTCACCATTTCTCCACCAGGGGGAAATGATCTGCAGCATTCCCCTTTAACAGGTACTGGGAGCATATGTGACTTTGACGCATGTCTCTCTGAGCTTTATTGTGAAGTTACACTGAATTCACGTTTGAATGCAGAAAAATGCATCGTTTTTTAGTTAATTTTCTGCAAATGTATTTCTTTTCAGACAAACTGTGCACAGCAGTTTATGAAACAAATGGTTTCACCACAAAATATGTATTCCTTTGGTCACAAAATTGTGACCTGATTTTTATTAGCCAATATTAAAAAATATATATTGCATTGCAAAGTGTAAGTAAAGATCGCAAGGCAGCTTCAGTTAAGTTATTCTGAATTCATGTTCATGTGCAAAAAAAAAATTGTGAAATGACACAATGACACAATTGCCCATTTTTCTGCATACCTGTTTTGTTTCAGATCACTCAGAACCTAAAGTTGGGCTTTTTTCAGACCCCTTCAGCAATACTTTTCTGAGTGTTGTCCATGACATAGAGAGTATTATGGATAGACTGAACACTATCATTACTAAATTGGACAAGGAAATCATCACATTATTTGCAGAAGAGGACTCAACCGTGGATGCAGACAAGCTGCAAGACAATACAGCACTTCAGGAAACCAGTGACTGTCAAGCCTTAAGCCTTGACTCAGTGACACTTGAGGATAACAGCAATGCCTCAAACTCCAATGATTCCCTTGGATCTGACAATGGGCATAAACAGGGTGTTGAGAACGGGGGTGGCCAAAGCCTTACAAAGCCGTCACAGTCTCATACATCACTGGACACTGAGAGAGGCTCAAATTCTAACTCTGGCAGTTCTGAATGCAAAAATATGGCAGAGACCAGGCAAGGATTAGACGTCAGAGGCCAAGCAACCGATAATCAGTGTATTTCCCCAGAGACACAGACACATTTCCTGGAAGAGACAGAAAACATCAGAGAAAGGGGAGATACCAAGGGCGAAGAGGAGACAAACACTGAATGGGTCACAGTAGGGTGAGTTGTCTACCTCACATCACATCCCCAATAGTGTAATGTTTTTAGAGTTTGGCTGATAAAAATACTTCACGTTATTTGTTGTGGAGAGTGAAGTAGTTATTAACTGTGCTGCCACTGGTATCGACAATAGAAATGTTCCACAATCCATTTCATAAAATGGATTGTTAAGACAGCAAAGCACATGAGCGATTCCCCCGTTGTAAACGACCAGGACATTGCTGCTCGCTGTCTGCTCTTTATCCTGGGGCCTGCCTGTGCATCTGGACATGATTTGATTCCTTCCCCCCATTTCTCCTGCTCACTGATACAGAAGCAAACTCCCTGCATGCTTTATCGCAAGGTGCACTTGTTTCGACCGCCTGGCCTCCCCATAGCCGGCTATTTCATACAGTTCACTGTCAGGTCAATGCTCAAATTTATCCAAAAGCCAAACAAATCGAGAACATTCAGATCACAGAGAGAGGCCAGGTCTGGAAGAAGCTGATATTCTTGGGTTATGTGCATGCTATAGCATCTTAGAAATCCTTAAGATGATCAAACATGTCACCATGCTGTCAAAAAAACAGAAAAGTAGATGATAAACAATACTACTACTACTACTACTACTAATAATTCTACTACAGTAGAATAAGACAGCTTTGACTGTGTACCCTGTGCTTTATATCTATGTATGTACATCTGGTTTCCAGTGTTATTGTTTTATTGGATAATGATAGACAGGTCTATACTGTAATATGCTGTCTAGGCTCACAGGGCAGCTGGAGAACAGCCAATCAGACATACCAGATGCATGCTACATCACAGCTCCTGTGGGTGTGGCCAAGGCCATGACATGTGAGGTGGCTGACTCCTTGAGCTCCCTGATGGTGATTGGCTCAGAGCAGCTGGTCAGCAGGGTGATCAGGGTCAAAGTTCAAGGTGGAACCAACTTCCAATTCCCCGTAACTGTCATTGTGCCTTTCCGGGCACGTTACCGTGGCAACTACAGGGATGTTGTTGTCAAGGTGGTCGATGGGGAGAAGAAGGCGAGTTACATCACTCCTCTAACAACA
Organism: Monocentris japonica; assembly: GCA_900323365.1. Classification (NCBI taxonomy): domain Eukaryota; kingdom Metazoa; phylum Chordata; class Actinopteri; order Trachichthyiformes; family Monocentridae; genus Monocentris; species Monocentris japonica. The sequence continues at coordinate 16,843 of OOFE01001495.1, read as the reverse complement.
GAGGGCACGTATGGAGGGCAGAGGGTATGGTGCTCTCTTGCAGTGCAAATTTATGAATGTTAGACATTATTTGTGCTAATTCTTTTCCTGCCAGCAATCAATTTGTAAGAATAAGTTTCTTAAATGGCTTTTTGCAGACTGTTCATGTCTTTGTCAGGGCTCATTTGCAGAGGTGAGGGTGTACTCCCTCGGCCTGTTTGCGGTGGTTTCCTGTCTGAAGAGAGAGACCTACACCGTTCCCAGGAGGGGTTTGTCACTCAAACTCCCCATGGACCCCCGCATCTGTCTGGACTACCTCCCAGGATCCTTCAGTGCTCCCGTGATCACCCAGTCCATGGTAAGACCTAATTTGACTTGGTCTTCCCTTGCCTCAGATATTTCTATGCAATGATTTGCAACAGATCCAAACACAAGTGATCCATGAAAATCCAAAGATGCTCTACCTTTTCCATCTTGACCTAGACTCATTTGGTCTCGTCTCAAAATGACCTGCTCAAGGAAGAGTTTGTTAATAAATGGAATTCTGACAATATGCATCATTTTTTAATCACATTCACTCAGCAACAAAACCGATAACATCATCATTACTCGTGGTTCTTGTATTATGAATGTGATATCGCAGCCATTATATTTTGACACAAGTGATTTGCTCTGCAGCAAATAAAGTCGTTTTGAGGGCTGCCTCATTTCCCAGCTTGGATAGCTGGGAAAACATCTTTGTAAATTTGAGATCAAGTCTTTGAAGGAGTATCAAACTTATCACCAGAGAGTGAGGGAGAAGCAGAAACAAGAGAGAGAGAGAGACTGTATAGAATTCACAGGCTTCATTTTTCACAGATGTTTGTTGTGATGAGGAAAAATGAACAGCTGTGTGTAACATTTGAGTTGATTTGATCTTATATCAAAAACAGACAGCACGCTGCATGGTTTTCTTTGATAGCACAGTAACCTGTCTGGATACCCTTGCAGGGCAAACAGCAGCTTGAAAAAAAAATCCAAATCACATGACAGCTGTCTCCATAAATTGCTATGTACAGAATGCAGAATGGCTGTTTCCTCATCTGCCTCAGATCCAGCCTGTAGATTCCACCCTCCTGGCCACTGTCAAGTCCAGAAGTGACGCCTATCACTCGGTGGTCTCCACCAGCCCACTACTCTACCTCACCCATCCTTCCTCCCAGCCCCTGCGCAGACCCCTCACACTCACCCTTCCCTGTCCCCCAAACCCCGAAAAGAAGAGGGCAGGACAGGGGGAGGAGTCTGTACACAACATCCGGCCTGCCAGTGCTTCTCCACTAAGGGATCAACCCGCTTCACACAGAGTGAGGTAAGTTGAACAAGCCTTCTTCCTGTTTGCAGAATTCACTATGATATGAAGATGTACTGTAACTAATGATAATACTACCCTCTTGAGCAAGGCACTTATTTCTGAAGTGCTCCTCAGGAGATACTCAGTGGCCTGTGGATCTAGTGGGCAACTCCCAGGTTTAAAAGTGTGTATTTGTGTGCTCAGCAAACCTATTTAGATAAATACAATTTTAAAAAATGATTTTAAAGAGGACATTTTGTTTCTGTCAGAATGTTGAGTGCCTCTGTGAAGTCCTCCAAGGAGATTTCCAATGAGCTGCTGGCTCTTCTGGGCTCGAGGGACAAACAGTGGAACGTCCTGGAGAAGGTCACTGTGAGGAACCTGCAGAACGGACTGGTGTCCTTTGAGCTAACAGAGAACTTTGAAAGGTTTGCATTATACCTTTATGTAAAGACAAATCTTTGGAATAAATTCTCTGACAAATTTAAAGGATCCGATCCTAAATCTTGAAGAAATCAAAGCATCCTCTGGCACTGTTGTTCAGGTCTCTACATGTCATATTGGACTGTCCACTGGGATTCAAAAGATCCAAATCGGGTTCCTGGTAAATGACACACTAGAGTGCAAATCATAAATTGAGCCAAATTCAAACTCTTTATTGCCATAATACTCGAGTGAGGCAGTGTTGCATCTTCCGTCCTAAACAGATCACAATGTAAACTGCAATATAAGGCAGAAACGTCCAAAACAGGACCACAGACAGCACAGACAAGCCCAGGGCAAGGATCTCAGGACGTTGTTCAGTCGTGGAAGTGGGGTCAGGATGGGTCTGCGACAATGAAATAGCAGATGCATTGTTGTTTTTTCTAGTTTGTCCACCCACAAAAAGGAGGACCTGAAAAAGCAAAACAATATATGGTGAGAGGTCAGCCAAGAAGACCCTAAACAATGTAGATACATGAGATGTGTTGATGGAAGCTCTCTGACAGGGCAAAGACAAAATCTGATCAATTTCTAACTCTTACCACATCTCCTCGCGCCTTTGCCCTGCTACCAAAGTTGGCCAGCCACTGAAGTGGATTTGAAGGACTGTAGGTTTTCAACTTGTTAGCTTTGTCTCCCATGCACAGCGTCAGAATGGGCTGGCTGCTCATGCCCGAAAGGAGGATGTAATAAATCCTGCACCTGACCACAGAACAGAAAATGATGTTTAGACACTGTAGATGAATAGAACATGAACCAAAACAGTGTTTGATTATCTACCTTTTTGTTGAGATGCAGTTAGCAAGCGTTGACTCATGGTGCATTTGCCTCTCGGGGGACCCGGACAACAGGCGTATTCCCTTGGTATCATGGAGCCCCTGCAATGTTGCGCTTGTCATATCAAGGAGACTGTTTAGGCTGAAACACACATAGAGCACAGTAAACTCTGACATGACATGTTGGATGCAGACAGGAAATGGAAATTGCAAATAAAAACAGGAAATGGGTGGTGGACGACGGTGGCGGTGATGGATGGCAGGAGTGAGTGACTTTAAAATCTCTCTAATACCTCTCAGTGAAGTACAGCCTTTTCAGTTTTCCTTTTGTCTTGGAGTTAGCCTGCAGGATAGATAGATAGATAGATAGATAGATAGATAGATAGATAGATAGATAGATAGATAGATAGATAGATAGATAGATAGATAGATAGATAGATAGATAGATAGATAGATTGATATTTTCTTATTAATGTCCAGGTAATTGCAGTAAATGGCAGTTTGATAAGATATTGTTCCTCGGTTGGAGGAACACTCTTGGGCAGGTTTCTCACCACGTGAATTTGGCATCCCAGGAGCCCCATGAGGGTGGTAGACAAGCGTAGCAGGTGAGCAGGGTTTTGGACTGTCCTAACAGCCGCATCCATACACTGGCCACTACCAACAGTGACTGTCATCAGGAGTCCTCCTGCTACATAGAGCAGGTAGGAAAAAATACCCCTGGACAGAGAGAGGGGGGGAGGGGTAGAAAATGTGGAAAAAAGATTTGTACATTTAGATAGAGAACAAGTCTTGCTTGAAATCGTGTCTGGGATCAAGCTGGTCAGGGATCCTTACCTCTGGAGCTCTGTTGGAAAGCTGGGCATGGAGAGGCTTGATGTGTTGGTGGCCTCTCAGCAGAAGTCTGGATCTGGGGGCGTTATAATAGGTAACGTGTTTATGTGCACACAGCGTGGAACAAGCTGTCACAATGACATCACTCCAGCCTTTAGCACATAGCAAACAAAGAATCACCATCATCACCATCATCATCATCATCACCGTCACAGTGTTATCTTGGCTTCACACAGTGTTCTTGCTCTTGTTTAATCCAGGGTCTGATACATAGAAAATGCATCGTTTTTAAACCAAAGAAAATAATTAATAATAATAATTTTTCTCACCGATCGTCCGACTGTTCCAGGACAAAGGACAGCACGAAAACAAATGAAATGAAAGGAATGCTACAACTCGTAGCGCAGACTTTCCACCAGCTTTTCTTTGCATAAGGGGTTTAAGGAAACCATGGGGTTAAAGTGGGGATAACATGGGGATAAAGGGGCGTCTGAATACCATGAATTCCAGCTTTTAACATTTTTGTCAGAACATAACCACATAAAAAACGCTCAAAAAATATCTGTTCAAGCGAGCTTTTAATTAGCACTCTTCACACTTTTATCATTTGACTGTAGACTTTCTTAATGCAAAGCACTTTGTTTTAAAATGCTGAATTTTTTTTTCTCTATTTTTAGAATTTGCACTTGGCTTTTATCTTCCTATCTCTCCTTTTAATTATTTTTATTTTTTCCTTTTTAACACTTTGCGCTGCATGATTCTGTATGAAAGGTGCTATACAAATACACTTTATTATTATATATTATTAGATTTGTGGCAATAACATTAATCTAAGAGAATGAAGATACAGGCAGTAGTGAGCAATACGTTTGGTGGCTTTGATGTGGTTGCCACCCTGAAATGGTGAACTCCCACTTTAATAAGGACTTTAATAAGGATGGCTGCTCATCATTTCCCTCCTGTTCTATAATTCCCTTCCTCTTTCTTATCTGAAGCAGCTTATCCAGGGAATAATATCTGTAGAGTAGCTCAAATTAATTCTTTATTCTGTCAAAAATAAAATTCTGCCTTTATTCTGGTCCGTGGTAGCGGCTTCAACTCTTCACTCCATTCATCTTATCTCTCCACTAAGCTCAACTGCTTAAGTTTGCATTCTGCCTCTTTTTCTCTTCTTCTGTCCTCTCTCTCTCTCTCTCTTTCCCACCCCCTCCCTTCAGACTCCTGGTTTTGCGTCTCCTCTCCTCAGTGCGGCCTTGCCATCTCACCTCCCTGGTGGAGGAGCTGGAGGAGTCAGTCTGCCGCCACGCGGTCACCATCGTCCTCCAGCGCCGGCAAGAGGAACCCCACACTGTCCTGGTGGCCGCCCTGCCCAGCAGAGACCTGAGCTGGGAGCTGACCAAACTACGAGCCCAAGGCTACAGCGGTCTCCCCGAGACCTCGTCGGAGATCTCCATGCGTGAAGGAGACCAGCTGCTTCTCCGTTTCAGTGGCAACATTACCTCCACAGGTAGGGAGTAGGGGACCATGCAAGGTGGCCTTTTGGTTAGAGACAGCGTGCTGTACCCCAAGAGTGGCAGGTTCAGTTACCCATAACCCCCCTTGTGTCCACTTTGATAAAGTGTCCTTGAACGCTCAATCCTTTCTTGCTCCAGGGGCTTCAGCCTGCTGCTGACCCTGCACTCTGACCTCCCTATGGAAGGGGAGAGCCTAAAAGAGATATTGCTCAATAGAGTATCTCTTTATTGATCTCTATTGATCAATAGAATCTCTTTTCAGCCCTCACAAAAAAATTATATCTCAGAAAGTCGATCTTCAAGCCCCCTTTTGTCTGTATAAACTGACCTGTTGAAACTTTGGTAGGCATTACGTGTCCAAGTCAGCAGTTTATTTTCTCTCACTCACTTAATCTGAAATTCTTCGATGCTAGCAAAATCCAGATTCCTGATTTTGTGTTTTTCCCTGAAATGAACTTAATAACCAAATTGTAAATCTAGATTTTATCCACATCCGAGAAACCTTGTAACCTCGTGTTTGTAATTATTTTGTCCTAAACGTTTGAATCACCAGCAACCAATAAATAGTTGTTCCTATCGGGGAAAGCCAGCAGACTGCCAGTTGACCCGCCCTGCCAGGTCAACGCAGGCTTGTTGCCATGACCCTAGATGCCACGGCCCTTGCAATAATGTGGATGAATTATATGTTTGCAAGGTCGTGGGAAACATAAAATCAATGTCGCTCAGGCCTCCCAGAATGCTTTTGTGTTCACAGCATTAATGTCAAATGAGATCCTTTGCTATGGCTGTGTTGTCATCTTCCTTTCCACTTTATCGATATGTTGTTTGTCCAGCCTTGACAGAATGACTTATTTTGGTCCAGTTGGTATTCAGCCTGCACACACAGACTGAAATCACTACAATATACCAGTTGGATTGACAACATCCAGAGTGGGGGCGTTTCCTAGGGTTAGGGTGAGATGAAAAGGTACTGGGTTTAGTTGGGTTTGGCGTCTTTGTAGAGAGAAATAGGATGAGGCAGTGTCACGTGTCACGTGTCACCGCTCATGTCAGAAATGAGCATCAAATTGTTTTTTACACTGAATTGGCACTCCAGTTCTGAACTCCTATTATGTCCCATGGTGACACTATCCTCTCCTTTCTTTTCCTTCTCAGGTTTCTTTATCAATGAGGCGCTGTTCTCAAAAAACTACCACATGGATCCGAAATGAGATATCCAAAGTCTGAAAAAGTCTACACCTAGTACTATTTTACAGCTACTTTCTGACTAGAAAATAAAACAAAATTCATGATGGAACGTCCTTTAAATTACAAGCTATTAATAAGACCTTGCTTACATATACCTATATACAGCATTTTGAAATGGGACCCAAATATTGACAAAATTTGTGCAATTCATGTTTTTGAATAGGAACTCACAACAACACATGCGAGCGTATCACCTTCCACAGTCAGCGGAAGAACCGCCTCTTTCTGCAGCTGACTGAAGTGGACCCATTTGGGAACTACAGCTCTCCTCATTACAAGGGGACGGCCATGTTTTATAAGGTCACCAGAGGTCAGCTGGAATGGCAAGGTGGCAACACTGTCCCGCCGAGCATGAAGATCCCGGGAGATCCCGTATGTAAGCTGTCCCTGACTTTGCCCAAGGTGCAGCAAACTAAAAAAGTAAACACATGAAAGTTCTATACCATTCAAACTGACAGAAGAGAATATTATAACATTGCATAGCCGTTTCATTTCAGAAAGTGAGAACCATCAATCGGCCCATCAGTGCTAAAGTGAAGTTATATGAGGAGACAGGTGGGTGGAGACATTTCTTTCACCCTTTCTCTCATTCTTTCTCCCTCTCTTTCAGCCACTCTAGCACTCACCCCATCCTCTCTTCCTCTCTTTCCATCCCCTCATCTAACATTAACACTGCCTTATTCCTTGTCTCTCTGGTAAAAGAATTAAGATTGCAGTTGTGACTTACAGTGGCAATTTGTGAGATCCTTGTTTTTTTTTTTTTTTTTTTTTTTTTTTTGGCGAGATCTTTGTTATTTCAATGAAAATGTCACAGATTATTACTTTAACAGCAACCTCTTCTGTTAAATTTCTCTCCTACCCACCCACCCTTCCACCCACCAGCACCCTTGTCAGACTCGCTTCTGCTCTGGCTGTCCAGGGAGCTGTCAGAGGGGGAGTTAGCCCTGTTGGCGCTCTCCCTGCGTCTCCGGCGTAGTGCCACTCAGCTGGTGAAGCTCCGGGCCAGGGACAGCCTGTCTGCCCAGGCCTTCCATCTCCTGGCCCTGTGGAGGAGGGGGTTGCCCGCTGCACCCCACCCAGCCAAGGCCTCCCAGCTGGCCCACTGCTTGGCCAAGAGTGGCAGGCCGGATTTGGCCAGGGAGCTGCTGCTACGTCAGGCTGCAGCCACCAGAGGGGGCTCATGAGTGTCGCTGGAGGGTAGGAGGTAATATGATAGGTTGTATTGCTTTAGCTTAGATGTGGTTTAGTGAGGAGGAATTTAAAACAGACTAATATAAGGTATAAGGAATTGTTTCTAAAAGGGGTTCAATAATGATGGAATTCACACTGGTTCTTATGTGTGCATGTGTGCCTGCCAAATGATCTGCTGGCAGTGATACGTTTCATCCACAAGGGGTCAGCATTGGACTGCAGCAGTTTGTGCTCTCTTCCAGACCTGGGTCAAATCATGTTGGCATTTGTTTTGGCATGATGAGAGTACCAAATGGATGGGGTTTGCCATGTAGGACGTTCGTTGAGTGGCACAAAGTTTAAAAAATCAAAGTCCCACTGATCTGATACTCCACAGATGTTCAAACAAACACAGAGAATTATTTGCAACCACAAGTTGACCCAGGTCTGCATTCTTAAAATAAAACAGAATTGTACTTGTTGTGGCAATTATGCAACACTGGTTTTGCCGTGTGCAGAAGCATAACTACATATGAAATGGTCTTAAAATGTATATTTACACTATATTTGATACTAGTATGATATTTGTTTGTTGC
>OOFE01001494.1:2190-18409 GCA_900323365.1 Monocentris japonica | reverse complement strand
ACGCTATCTCAGCTGTCTTTCTTGTGTCATGCTACTTAGGGTATAACTATTACAGGGTATAACTATTGCTGTGTTGAAGGAACTAAAGACCACTAACCAAAGAGGTGTCACTTCTTGTCTTTATTTTTTCCTGATCAATACAGGTGATGGGTACAGGCAGTAATATCAAACCTGTAACAGCTGTAATGAATAAACCAGCACAATACACTCTTACATTGAGACCACATGCACCATTCCAATCCTTTAAATTCTCATTTGAACGATGTACTCTCAGGCATAGCTTTAAGCAACGGTTACCTATGGAAGATGCAAAGGAGGTTCGCCAACACCCACCTGCGCCACTTTGGAGAAGGCAAGAAGTCATTGGAGAAACATATTGAACTGGAAAGCACCTTCCTTTGTGAAGCCTTCAAAGAAGAACGAGGCAAGTAGATTACATGGACTACTCTGCTAGCTCTGTGAATGAGTGCAAAACACCAACAACACCAAGTCTGGCAGGGTTCTGGTTCATTTAAAGAGTTTGCTATAACCACGGGGTGATTTGAGGAGGATGAAGGGGTTTGGCATCCTGCTATTCTTGGATACCCAGAGTCGAATCAATATTAAAATCTGACTTACGAGATTAGCGTCCCCTTTGTTGGTGCAAATTGTTAAATATGTCTGTTTTGTTATCTGGACCCTCCACCACCGGCCATTAAATCGCTCCCTGGTGATAACTTTGCCATGCACTTACATTCTAAAGGAGATATTCAATGTGTTGTCAGCGTATCAAAACATGTCCTACAATCAATTCATATAATTTAATTGTCCACAGGAGGACCATTCAACCCCCACTACACCATAAACAATGCTGTGGGTAATGTCATCTCTTCTGTGGTCTTCGGGCACCGCTTTGACTACAGTGATGAAAACTTTCAAAACCTTCTGCGGCTGGACAGTGAGGCTGTTTTGCTCGCCGGCACAGCTCGGGCTCAGGTGGTTAATTCTGTATTTATTAACAGAGCTCACACTAGCTTACAGTAGTTGCCGATCATAAAACATACTGTACCATTGGACTATCACTGATCTGAGAGTTGTCCCTTAACCAGCTCTACGATGCCTTTCCGGGCCTGCTGAAATACCTGCCAGGACCTCACCAGACCATCCACTCCAACTACAAGAAGATCCTGGTTTTCCTGCAGAAGGAAATAGAGAAGCACCAGGAGGACTGGAACCCAGAGGACCCCCATGATTATATAGACACATACCTGGCAGAGATGGAGAAGGCAAGACATTTCTAGCTTTCAATTCAGTTCAATTCAAATTTTATTGTCCTGTGAGGGAAGTTTGGTTTGCTGACAGGGTTTACAGTAAAAACACACAATAAAAATACATAATAAGAACACTAAAATCACATAATGTAAAAGGAAAATGAAACACATAACAAAATGCCACAATATATACCATATGAACCCACTAAGAAATAGCTTGATGAAGTGCAATATTTAGCCCACTCATCAGTGCAAAACACAGTCTTCTTGTATGTGTAACACTACTTAAAACATAAAACTCTCCATCACCTCATGTGCAAACTAATTGCAGTGGGGATAAATAAGTCCCTGGTTCTTTTCCTCTTGAGTTTAGACACTAAAGTGGCATCCAGAGGGCATCCACTCAAACTGGACTCTAAGGGGGTGAACAAGGGCAGTTGAAAAAAGCTTTGGCTTTCCTCATCACATGCCTCTCAGAGATTTCAATCACTTGTACCTGGCTTACATCAGAAACCTTACTGGCTCTTTCCATCAGGCTCCCCAGGCTGCTTTTTGCTTTAAGCTGTCCAACCAAGTTACAATACAAAAGGTAGAAACGTATTCATAAAAACTCAGATAAAACAAGGTCATCACTTTATCACGCATGTTCAAAGACTTCATTTCTTTTGTGGCGATCAACAACAGTTCCCAAATATTTATAGCTGTCCACCAATTCAGTGTCCTTGCTTTTCATTACAGTGGGTTTGGGAATGGATGTAACCCTCTAAAATCTATTGCCATGTCCTTAGTTTTGAGAAAGTTCAACTTACAATGACATCACACCATCAGCAACATGGCTGTGTCTCCCCCTCCTGCAAGAGGCTAAGAATGACAGAATATCTATCTATCTATCTAGCCAGTCATTAATGTATAAAATGTACAAGAGTGGTGAAAGAACACAACCCTGGGAGGAGCCAGTAGGTGAGTCGAGCCACTTGGAATGGGAAATTATCAATGTAAAATATTATATTCTGTCCATGATTAATGTATAAAGTAGCCGACAACAGCACAACGCAATGCGTAATACATAAAATAACATAATCTTCTCTGCTGTCACAATGCCAGAGGAAGGGGGATCCCCAGGCGGGCTTCAACACAGAGACCCTGACGATATGTATCCTGGACCTGATTGAGGCCGGGACCGAGACCACCGCTACCACGCTACGCTGGGCCCTGGTATTCATGATGAACTACCCAGAAATACAAAGTTAGTGAAGTCCTCCTCATCAACCACATAAAGCAATTGAACATTCCTGTACAAGTTACGTTTTTTTGAGGCATTCAACTGTATAATGTGACTGACTTTGTTTCATCGACCAGAGAAGGTCCAGGCAGAGATAGACAGAGTAATTGGATCTCGTCAGCCCGATATGGCTGACAGACCCAACATGCCCTACACTGATGCTGTTATCCACGAGATTCAAAGGATGGGAAACATTGTCCCTCTGGGTTTCCCCAAATTGGCCAGTAAAGACACCACGCTGGGAGGATACTTCATTCCCAAGGTAAAGGACTTTTGGTAAGACTCACCCAGGGCAGAGTTTCAAGACATAAAGTGAAAACATTATTATTGTACAACTGGTATCACAAGTTGTATAATAATAACCTCTCGTGTTCCCCTTTTTCCAAGGGTACAGCTGTTAATGTAAACCTTTCAACCGTGCTGTTTGATAAGAATGAGTGGGCGACCCCAGATGCCTTCAACCCTGAACACTTCTTGGATTCAGAGGGCCGATTCCGCAGAAGAGAAGCCTTCTTACCATTTTCAGCAGGTCCCTGCCATGTTACTCCACTTCCAACAGCTCTCATGCTATTGTATTTATTAAAATGACTTTTAATAAATGAGTATTTAGAAGTTAGCATTTCCAAAAGTTTGCTCTCTGAGTCATAGTAAGATTAACAACCATACAGTTGCTGATATCAACATATATTTAGGTCAAGAATGTGCTAAACTACAGATACTGTTGACTCTTTCTCCCCAGGTAAGCGTGTGTGTCTTGGGGAGCATCTGGCTAGAATGGAGCTGTTCCTTTTCTTTGCCTCTCTGTTCCAACACTTCACCTTCGCCCCTGTTCCTGGACAAATGCCCAGCATGGAGGGTGTGCTGGGCTTTACCCATTCCCCTGAGGAGTTCAGGATGCTAGCCCTGCCTCGGTGACCTGCTCACCCTATCCAGCTCTTCTCATCCCAACCAAACAGAATGCCTTGATGACCAGCACCTCCTCAGCCCTCTCTCAGACCACAGAAGAAAGATCATGGAGTCTCAACATCTGTTAATATTGTTGATAATGTTTTCTGGGCAAGGAAGCAAATGATATAATCACTAAGAATGAAAACGTGAAATATAACTATGCTACAATGGACATGAATACGACTATAACGTCCTACAACTATTCCTCCTACTCCTAACTTCCTCACTGTGCATGTATAGTATTAATACTAACTAAGTGAAAGTGTCTCGATCAAATGAAACTGCTACTGTTATGGCTAGCATAGCACTTAGCAAGTCACATTACATCCTCAAAAAAGGAATAAGCCCACTTAGAAAGAAGTCAAACAATATGTTAAACCTAAATCAATCAATCTAATGTTGTAAAATGACTCAGCATACCTTATCAGAAAACCGGGGAACTTAAAATTAATCTTCTACTAGCTGGAAAAATGCTTCCACAAACAATTTAAATTGTAAAGAAATTTAAAATGGAAAAAAAAACTATCTTCCAATGCAACTGCACTGAAAGACAGTCCGTCAGCTGTAAAGGCTATACAGGTTACTACCACATTTCACACAAGGACCAAATGAAAATATTAATCTAGATTAATAAACAAAATTAGTGACACCTGGAAATGATGTGAATGAAGTGCTCTAGTAAATCTTTCTTTTCTACAATGGTTATAGCATTATTGTGGATAAAACTGTAAAATGTGTTTGCATTTACATGGCACTATGATACTTTGCACCATAACATACACTTATTCCTCTGAACTTTGTATCCATTAATTATACTTAAAGATGGGTGCCTTGATATAATAAAATAGAAAGGCCTTGAAAATAATTTTGAAGAAAGAGTGAGAAGGACTGATATTCCTTTGAGAGTTTGAGGAAAACTGGAAAACAACCCTTTTCACTCACATTAAATGTTCACAATAGACCAGCTATTCACTCTATTCATTCCCACTCCACTTCCCAAGCTGCACTCTGCTGGCTGTTTATATTAGTGTTCACTCTGACATTGATTAACATCCAAGCTCTGTCCCTCTGGTCATTAATCTTTTTGTGACCTGTTCACATTTCAGAGGGTATTTTCTCACATGGTTGCTCATGAATGATGCTGGGCGTGCTGTTTATGTTTCGAAGTAATTTAGGTGTATAAATATTATCATTCCGTACTAGCATGTCATATGAAGGAGATGGATGTCTTGTTTATAAGGGGGAGAGGCCAGGCTGTAGTTGGTTACGTAACGCAATCACTCTGAGCACCTTTGTATGAACTTTGACCAAATTAGCTAGACTGACTAACTCAACAAGCATAACAACCCACAATGTGCTTGTGAGAGCAAAAGACATTTACCACACACCTTTGGTGTGGATGTGGTTCTGCTTAACAATGTGGCTTTATAACTTTTTGTTGGGGCTTGACCTCAAGGGGATGCTACTGTTTATTTTGGTCTTCGTCCTGATAGCAGACTTCCTCAGAAACAGGAATCCTCCAGACTATCCTCCGGGACCACTGGCTCTCCCCTTCCTGGGGAGCATCCTCAGTGTTGACACAAAACAGCCTCACATTTATTTTACCAAGGTAAGGTTTTTATCACACACAGGTTTTACCTGAGGACACTAACTAGAATGGAATTGCTAAATGCGGAATGCTTTGAAATGTACTTTTCTAGTCTTTCTTACAATGAGTTCCAAGGTTTCCCACCGTGTACTGCTTGCTAGTTTATGAATGTACTGCTTGCTAGTTAATGAATGTTTGCTCTTCTCTGGTGTAATGTCCACAGCTAGCCGATGTCTATGGGAATGTGTTCAGCATCCGCCTCGGGAGGGATAAGGCGGTGTTTGTGTCTGGGTACAAGATGGTGAAGGAAGCCTTAGTGACACAGGCCAAGAACTTTGTGGATCGACCATACAGCCCACTAGCTGACAGGATTTATTCAGGATCCTCAGGTGGATATCTCTCTCTCTCTCTCTCTCTCTCACTCTCTCTCTCATGCTGTACAGTAAAATGTTCCCCAAAGCCTTATACTATGTCTTACTTCTCCATGCTTGTCCATAGCTGGTCTGTTCATGAGCAACGGAGAACCGTGGAAGAGACAGCGGCGTTTTGCCTTGTCCACCTTACGTAGCTTTGGCCTGGGCAAAAGCTCCATGGAACAGCGTATCTGTGAGGAGAGTCGCTACGTAGAGGAAGAGATGGAGAAGGAGAAAGGTACGAGGTAATAGTTGTTAGGAAAGGGGGAGAAGTGGAAAAGAAGCAAACAAAACAATTCTAGTTCAACAGATATGATCACATCAAATAAGTACAGTGGACCCCTACATAGAAAGACTGCACAGCTGACGGTCTTATCCAGTTTACAAAGAATGCAACCGTACAATAATTACAGATTCCTACACCAACGTTACAAGCAGCAAATGTTCCTAAGCAAGGTGGCATTATCTGACTAGAGGACTTTTCTCCAGGTGAAGCCTTCAACCCAGCAGGCCTCTTCAACAACGCTGTGTCCAACATAATTTGCCAGCTGGTGTTTGGGAGACGGTTTGACTACAACGACCACAACTTCCAGATCATGCTGCAGTATATTTCTGAAGCCCTTCAGCTGGAGGGCTCTGCATGGGGTCTAGTAAGAAAAAACGTTCAATTCAGTCATGTGGTTTTTAAAGTAGAGTAGTCACAGGAGAGAACCAGTAACCATCAGGGGGCCCCAGAGTATGAGCCACTACACTGTCTCTGGGCACAGATTTATCAGGTTGTAAATTATACTTACCTCACTGACTGTTTTCTCCTGGTAGATGTATGAATCATTCCCTGGAGTGATGAAGCACTTGCCAGGACCTCACAACAAAATCTTTAGTCATTTCAAGTACCTGGGAGTCTTCATCAGTCAGGAGGTAAAGAGGCACAAGCAGGACCTGGACCCCAGCAATCTCCAGGACTACATTGACGCATTCCTTGTGGAAATGGAGAATGTATGTGAGCATCTGTGCTGTACAATTGTTGTCCTTTCTGTCTGTCAAGCCATTGTTCATTCACTGCTGTATATCTTTTTTCCATTTCTGAATAGCACAAAGGAGAGTCTGATCTTGGCTTCGATGAGACCAACCTGGCTCTATGCTGTCTAGATTTGTTTTTGGCTGGAACTGAGACCACCTCCACCACTCTACAGTGGGCCTTGGTTTTCCTCATCAAGTACCCTGATATCCAGGGTTGGTGAAATCCGAAGCCCTACCCTGAGCTCATTGTGAAATTGTAAACAAAAAAATATTTGATAGGATTGCTTATTTGCTTTTCTAAAAGCTTAAATCCTCCTATTTCACCACCCAGAGAAGGTCCAGGCTGAGATAGACAGAGTGATCGGACAGACCCGCCAGCCCACGATGGCCGACCGACCCAACATGCCCTACACTGAAGCTGTCATCCATGAGATCCAGAGGATGGGAAACATTGTCCCTCTCAACGGACTCCGGATGGCCACCAAGGACACGACACTGGGGGGTTACGTCATACCCAAGGTGCATCTACTCATAGACCACAGCGAAACTGACTAAACTAGCTTGGTTTTGTTTATGTTTCTCGGAAAACCATGAAAATGTAGGGAAAGTCAGCCAAGGTTGCTGTTGCTGCATTGCATGGTGTTAACCTCTGGGTTGTGTTTAGGGTACTAGCTTGATGCCCAACCTGACTTCTGTGCTGTTTGACAAAAACGAATGGGAGACTCCAGACACCTTCAACCCTGGACACTTCCTTGACGCTGATGGCAAGTTTGTGAGGAGAGAAGCATTCTTGCCTTTCTCTGCAGGTAAACTACCTCATCCCTAATCTCAAACGTGACCTGATGAATCTAGAATATGATGCGATCCTGAACCTGTGTACTCCTCAGGTAAACGGGTGTGTCCTGGAGAAGGCCTAGCCAGGATGGAGATGTTCCTCTTTTTTGTCAGTTTATTCCGGAAGTTCTCGTTTTCGACTCTGGATGGAGTAGAGCTGAGCACAGAGGGAATCGTTGGAACTACACGAGTACCGCGCCCCTTCAAGGTCTATGCCAAGGCTCGCTGAACCCTCTTCATCTAATCCAACCAATAGTCTGTATCAGAAAACAACAATTAGTGACAAAACTGCTTTGGGAGCAATAAACTGTAGTTTTTCTTCAATATCCCGCTTTATCTGCTATATGCTTACCTGACGCCATGGGGTCCTGTATGTGTTCTCTGTACTTGTAGTTTTTTATCGGTATGTGGTATTCTTAAATAAATTGTTCTTGTAATCAAGGCACAGTTAGAAGAATCATGGATATTATAGACAATATCCAAAGCAACACACTACCAGCATTACTGAAGGTGTAGGCAGAAATTTTAGCATCATGATCCAGGAAATAGGCTGAATTCTTGCTGAAAATAAAAACTACTCTATCTAAGAAAAACTATGCAGCAAGTGTATTTTGTATTTGATCATTATTAAAACAAGATTTTTCTTACTTCTCTCTTAAATTACAATCAAGCTTTATTGAGCGACCAAATATCTACACTCAATTTACGTTTTCTTTCCTCCTGTGGTATCGTTCCCATGATCTACAAAATGAAACACAGTTCTACAAATGCATTTCTCAATTATAATACCAAATATTTATCCTTCACATCAGTTCCTTTGAATAGGATTCATGATAATAGAAATATGTCTAGTGAATTCTCTCCGAACAAGGAGTTTAAAACTGTTAGGAGATGTATGTCACTTATCAAAGTCAACTGAGCCGTATTTTACACATTAAGGGTCATCAAGGACTTTGTAGATGGCTTTTCAGAAAATGTATCAAGTCTGCATAACCTTTTGGTATCTACAGTATTTGCTTTATCAAGGGGAGGAAGTGGTTGACAACTTTTTGTTTTTTGTCACGGTGTGTATGTGTTGGTCTGTTTATTACCTTATTCTTTCCTTACGTATTTGAAGGGAAACTTGCCATGACTGCTCTGGTCTCTATTTGGTCAACAAAAGGGATAGTAGCTGTCAACTCCCTTTCTATCTCTCTCTTACGTACATAGTTCACATCTACATAAGTTATGTCAGCGCAGTACCGCCCCATCTCTAACTAGGACTGAATGGTGGAGCAAGTGAGGGGCCAAACACTGATACTTATCAGTCCCTTGCCTTTCGTTTCTCCTGCTCCGCTTCACAATGTGGCTCTATGATCTGTTTCTGGTTCTTGACCTGAAGGGAATACTGCTTTTTATTTTTGCCATTCTCCTGATAGCTCATTTACTTAACAAAAGGGATCCACCCAACTTTCCTCCAGGCCCACCGTCTCTCCCGCTTTTAGGAAATGTGTTCAGCATTGATACTAAACAACCTCACATTTACCTAACCAAGGTAAGCAGCATCAAGACATTTTCATATGTACATTTACAGCAGCCGACTGAAGGCTTTATGTTATTCTTTAAGTTATTCTGCTTCTGGGTTACTAATGCCAGTATTTGTAAGATCCTGAAGTAGGCTATACACATTGAGAACTTCCAAATGAAAAATAAATCAGCATTTCAGTAATAACTGCCCTACATTAGTACTATCACTGCTTCATATGTGAGATAATTCCCTCAAACTGGCATTTTATACCATAACACCATTGACTATACAGCAGCAGGGAACGCACAACTTAGCTAAATGTCTTTATATGAGACTTTGCTCCAACAGAAAAAAACATAGTTGACAGTAGAAAAGTAACAGAAAACAATGTTAAAAAACAGTTGTTTGCAAGTGACATTATTTAGAAAACACCGTCCTGAGACATGCATCTATTAGAGTCACATGCTGGACAATAGGAGACTTATTCCCTGCTCCTGCATCCACAGCTAGCCGATAATTATGGGAATGTGTTCTGCATGCGTCTGGGAAGAGACAAAACAGTGTTTGTGTCTGGGTACAAGATGGTGAAGGAAGCCATAGTGACTCAGGCTGAGAACTTCATGGACCGGCCATACAGCCCGATGGTATCCAGACTTTATTCAGGGAACTCAGGTGAATCAAACAGAATGATTGACCTTGTCACTCACTCACTCACTCACTCACTACAATAGAACTCAGGTACAATATTGTTTTGTTTCTGTCTGTCTCAGCGGGACTTTTCTTCAGTAATGGGCAAGTTTGGAGGAGACAGCGGCGTTTTGCCATGACTACATTACGTAGCTTTGGCCTGGGCAAGAGCTCCATGGAGCAGAGCATCTGTGAGGAGAGTTGTCATCTACAGGAGGGAATGAAGAAGGAGAGAGGTCAGCAAAAGAGAACAAATCATGAGAGAGTAGAACAAAATAGGCACGGTGTACTATTACTGACAGTGCTGCTTTCTTATGTTCAGGTGAGCCATTTAACCCCGTGCATCTCTTCAACAACGCCGTGTCCAACATCATCTGCCAGATAGTGTTTGGGAGACGGTTTGACTACAGTGACCACAATTTCCAGACCATGCTGAATAATTTGACTGAGATGGTCCATCTGGAAGGCTCCATATGGGCTCAGGTAGGAGGCAGAAGCAGCTAAACTAGCATGGACACGCCATTTCAAAACACTAACCCCTGGAGTCATTTAGTCAATCATTAATTAAATGGAAAGGTAGAACTTTACAAGAGGTCAATGTTATTTTTCACAATTGAGCAGACCAGATGTTAGTCTATACTAACATTGAGAGCCCAAGATTAATCACAGTAAAGAAGATGGCAGATAAAAATGAAATATAATGCAATGCCCAGTGTGTACCAATGATTCAATAAATACGTTTTAATATGAACAGAAATAAATGATTATTTGCAGCTCAGTAGATCTGTCATTGCAAGTATTTTGACCAAAAACATTATAGGCTATGTATTGATATCTCTTTTTTACTTAATAGATAAAAGCAAACCCATTGAATAATCCCTCTGTTTTCTCTCCAAATAGCTGTATGATGCGTTTCCAAGACTGATGAAGCATCTGCCAGGACCTCACAATGACATCTTTAGCAAATGTAAATCCCTGGAGGCCTTTATCAGCGGAGAGATAGAGAGACACAAGCTGGACCTGGACCCCAGCAGCCCACGGGACTACATCGACACCTTCCTCATAGAGGAGAAAGTATGGACGAGGGCCGCCATGTCTGTCTGTTCACCTGTCTTGTCCACTTTGCGTGCCTAACAACATCGCTTAGTTGTTGAAAAATGACTGTAAAGCAAGGATTTGAGTGGCTTATTGCTTTGATAAAAAGGAGGTAACACAACATGCCAAGTAATCTGCTTGCAATATAACCTTGTGACCTTGTTGGATTGAAAATTAAAATCTACTCCCACGACCTTTAAGAAGAAAACGTATTAAAGGTTTCAGCTATTTTGTGAATCTGGCCCAAGAAGAATCTGTTTCATAAACTGAATATATGTTTGTCCACTCATCCATCCTTCCATTCTGCCTAATAGAATAAAGGAAATCGTGAACTTGGCTTTTATGAACGCAACCTGGTTCTTTGTTGTCTGGATCTATTCCTGGCTGGCAGTGAGACCACATCCAAGACCCTGCAGTGGGGCATGATCTATCTGATCAAGTATCCCCATATCCAGGGTGAGTAATAAGACAAGAACAAACTTAAATGATGAGCAAAAGCATTTTAGATTTTTAAGATTCACCTATTCTTTTCGCCAGGGATAAGGCCAGATACACATCAGTCAAAAAGACTTGTGTTCTTGTCTATTTATAGCCATAAAAGACCATCATCATATATTGGTTGTCACACACCACTCAAATGAATTTTTTGTTTAGAAAGAAATCAGTTTAATAAATAAAAAAAAAAACAACTCCTATTTCACCTAGGGAAGGTCCAGGCTGAGATAGACAGAGTGATCGGACAGACCCGCCAGCCCACGATGGCCGACAGAACCAACATGCCCTACACTGAAGCTGTCATCCATGAGATCCAGAGGATGGGAAACATTGTCCCTCTCAACGGACTCCGGATGGCCGCCAAGGACACGACACTGGGGGGTTACGTCATACCCAAGGTGCATCTACTCATAGACCACAGCAACTGACTCATCTAAACTAGCTTTTGTTTATGTTCACGTTGCACACGTAACAACTGTCGATTCATTGAGATTGCAGAGGCATATGCATGGGCAGAGCACTCACATAACCTGGTAAACACAATATTGCTCGTCATCCTTTCAGTAGTGCCCGTGTGACTACAAGCCATCTCTATGCTGTGTCAATACCAGCTTGTTGACTTGACCTGGTCAACACGGCTGCACTCAGCTGAACTGTTTCTTATCCCTGTAGTATTTTTTCAGCATGACAAAAGCATCGACTTGCTATATTCTATCAAACCCTTGCTGTAAATACAAAGCATTTGAACACTTGGGTCAGTACAGCAGGTTGAGCGTTTTCTTGTGTTGTGTGTAGGGAACTTCCTTGATGCCCAACCTGACTTCTGTGCTGTTTGACAAGAACGAATGGGAGACTCCAGACACCTTCAACCCTGGACACTTCCTTGACGCTGATGGCAAGTTTATGAGGAGGGATGCATTCTTGCCTTTCTCTGCAGGTAACTTCAACATTGAACTGATAACTTAGACCCTGGTTTGTTACCGAGTCAACCCCAACCATTCTCTGGGAGTTTGGTCCAGAGCCTGATGATGAGGAATGAAGTGATGTAGGTTCTCGAAAATATCTAGGAATGTGCCAGTGGGTGGCTTGTGACAGTATGTTGAGGGGGTGAGACAGATTTTCATACCTTCGCTTGTTTCCCACAGGAAAGCGTGCCTGTCTGGGAGAGGGCCTGGCAAGAATGGAGGTGTTCTTGTTTTTCGTCAGTTTGTTGCAGAAATTGTGTTTTTCCACCCTGGATGGAGAAGAGCTGAGTACAGAAGGAATCATTGGAGCTACACGCACACCACGCCCCTTCAAGATTTATGCCAAGGTCCGCTGATCCCCTGCAACATCCAACCTATGGATTTTAATGCTACAGTAATGCCACCTAGTTCCTTTATTTAAAGTTAAACACATTAGACAGCATCTACTGTATGAAGGTGCAATCGTGGCTAGCTTTCTGCAGTCAAAACCCACAGCTTAAGGGTAACCACAGCATGTTGACCTTTGTATTCCAAATATTGGCCTAAGTATGGATTATATAACTGTATGATGATTATAATCAGTCTTTTTCAACACTGACATTGAGCAGTTATGTAACCCCTGCAGACACTAGCAGCAGCAACGCTCTCCTTACTTTCAGAGTCTATATGTTATCAAACAAGAGTTCAACAAACATGAATCATGTACCTGCTTGTCATTGTAAATCAATACGTCAGTTGAACTATTGCTCACTGTAAATCCAAACAATTATTACATAATGGCCAGCTGGTTCAGTTATACCAAAGCCAGACATAACACAATGCATTGGATTTTGTACAGTTGACACAAGGCATGGTTGGTGATCCTCCCTACTATGCTTTTCTTCGGTGAACAAATTGCTTCACATTCACAATATCAGATTTCTCACAATCCTCTTTGGACCCAAACTGAGGCTGATGCTAATGATTCCACAAAACCCTTTTCAAAAAGAATTGTATTTATTTATTTTTTCACAAGAAAACTCAAAAAAACTCAACTAAAATTTCATTATTCATTCTTCGTCTTTCTTCATTTATGCACAAACACATTAAACATGTAGTTTCTGAATAGTTCTGTTTGATCGTAGTTCTTAGTGCATTGCTTGTAAATCAGCAAATCTACAACAATCGTCCACTGCAAAGGAAAGTAAAATCATTAACGTGGACCTCTACATCACAAAATGACACACCTGTCACAACAAAACGCCTTTCCAGTGTTCTTGCAAATATACAAAACGACAAGGCAATCGACAGCCACTACGCGTTTTGCAACTTACAGTAGTCCGACTTAAGGCTGGACAGCCTTACCTCAAACATCAAAGAGAACTGCTGCTTTTCTACAGCGCTCTTCAAGTTCCACTGGGCCACAAGATGGGACTTTAACTGGTTCATCGACCCAAGGAAATGATGGGCACTGAATGTAAGACCTCATAAGCCACATAGAATCTAAAATAATGAAAAGTTGTCACAGCAAAAGAGCGATTGTAGATTCTCTAGGGGTAAAATATAATTGAGGTTTCTGAATCTGAATATAAGTGAGGTTTCATCTATATCGATTACATTCAGTACCACGAACATGGTTGTGAAAGTGGACCTTTGAAACATGTCCATGATTAAGTATCTAATATTGATTAAAATGATGAAATCACAATCTGCAGGTACTGTACGTAAGCTCAACCTGGTTTTGACATTTAGATCAAAAGCTGGTGTTCAAATCATGATTACAGTACAGCTGTACAACTTTATTATTCTGTTGATTACTCCCTCCTGAGTTAGGTTCAGGATATGGATATAGATAGAGAATACAAAGGCCGAACAGTTTTCATTTAGAGCATGCTGCTAGTAGACAAGTCAAATCAATGTCTAGGAGTATCGGAAATAAATGATCAATACACTAGTCCTGGATTTGTTATTTGATTTGTTGTTGCAGCACCTCAGAGGTTTGTCAGTTAACATGGTGTATCATGACTTATTATTCAGCATGTGTACAGCTTTGTCGGATGGGCTTGCTCCATTTTAGTAAAACATTTGTAATGCACTGATATTTGCTGTTAAACAGTTGTTGGTGGCCAGCACCAAATATGGCTATCCCATAGCAGTTTAGCATTTTCTCAAAGATGACTCTGGAAAAAAGGCGTCTAGAGCGTATTCAGCTTTCATTAGTCCCCTGGATGACAATGTTAGTACCTCCATAGCTGCATAGTATGATGGTGCAATTGTACACACATTACAAATTATCTGAAGTTACATGTAGCTGGTATTAGCGTTCAAGTTCAACCCTCTTTAAGATCATATTTGTATTTTAGGCTCCAGTGTTGAATACTATTGTTACGTATTGATGTACATTTCCCCCGTTCCGGACCATGAATACAACATGACAGGAAATAAGAGAACCAAGGCTAAGTGATGATAAAAAGTATTCAACTGAGTCTGCTGTTGGCGAAGCTAACCTAGGGGCAGTATAGATCTATTGTTGGGACAGTGAGCTCTGGACTAGCTTTAGCTAGTGAACACAGAGGCTGTGGGTTAATGTTCTAGGTAAGGTCAGCCTATAGACAGTGTATGTCAGGATGGGATGCTATAAACTACATTAGGGATGTGCCTGATAAGTAAGTGCTCATTGATCCAAGTCAGCTCATCCTTGACCCCTCCCCCAAGGGCTGAGAGCTGATGTGTTTAAGGTCACTTGTGTGCTCGTTGTGGGAGGGAACGAGGGGACCAAGGGTGGATGGATGGCTTAGAAGAGAATCTCAGGTTAGACTTTGTGACTTTCCCCTATTGAATAAGGTGAGACATTCAGCTCTGTGAAGTTGGGTGTGGGGTCGGTCTACTTGGACGTGGTGGCAGGCACACTGATGGAAAGCGCCCGGCGTGTGGCGTTTGTGACTTGCCGCTGCTGGGACAAGAAGGACTGGCCAGGGGGCACCAGGGAGGAGGCGCGGCCCCCTAGACGTGATTCAATGGCCAACTTCTGAAAGTTCAGACTCTGAGGAGGGAGAAAGGAAAGGCCGAGTTTTCCACGTAGCTAGAGAAAAGTTCATCTACTTACTGTTACTCTTGTTTACCCACTTCACACTTTGTTGATATCTTGTATACGGTAAATATTAACCCAGAACATAAATCATTTGTTCTGATCCAAGCTTACCTTGTTATACCAGGCTGTTACAATCAGCTTCTCCTCATACTCTCTTAGCTTCGCCTGCTCACATTCACGCTAGGAGAAAGAATGAAACAGACCAAACATCAGTTACGTGTGAACACCAGTCTTCTAAAAATATCCACGGGCGGGGCTCAAGACGCAAGTTCAACATAGTCAGGGTTTCTTTGTGATAGCCGGCCTCACAAAAAAGGACGACGACAATCCCGACTAACCGGTCTCACAAAGCTGGTTATCAACTGTAACTGTAACAATCCAGAGCAGCGCATTTAATTGATATGATGGAAATATTTATTCCCGTGGGGAAATTAGGTTGTTGCAGCAGAAAAAGTAAAAGGATTCAGCAGGGAAAATGAAGAGGAATATACCTGGGACAATCACAATGTAAAAATAAGCAATAAAAAAAAAAGAAGAAAATAAAATAGTGAAATAAAAATGATAAAGTAGACAACTGTGGGGTTCTGGAAACATATGCTTACAGTTTCAACACGTTAAGTAGACTGTAAAAGTGGGAAGTATGGGAAAGAAATGGATTACTATATGTGATATAATAAATGATCAAAGGGGTTCCCTGAAAAGAGCCCTTCTTACGATCTGTGCACCCAAGTCCACGGGATCCTCTAGGAATGGTGATGCCATTTTCCAGAGTGGTTCAGGCTGGTGAGGCTGAGGGCCTTTTATACATTTGGATCTGATAGCCTGAACATAGCCTGCTAACCCACTAATCTTGCTTCGAGAGACGGGGCCCCTGTATGTTGGTACGAGAAACACTCAGCAAACACTGTGGTCATGAAAAGAAAGGTATGCGGATTTACTTCCAGGCTGAGAATTCGCTTGTCCCGGTCCGACAGCTGGTTCTTCAGGGCCTGGATCTCAGCGGTGGCTGGGTTCAGTTTAGGGTCCAAAGCTCGGATCACCTAAAAGCAGGAGGGGGGGGGGGGG
>OOFE01001488.1:7161-18021 GCA_900323365.1 Monocentris japonica | reverse complement strand
GCTATTTGAGGAGTCTACATGCTGGCCAGACTTCAAACTCTTTGAACCTCAGCACCCAGTGCCAATCTGTGGGAATATTTATTGGATGGGTATTTATTGCTTACTTATTAAAGTGGCGCAGAGATGCTAGACTCACATGGGCAAACATAAGCCTGGTAAAATTCGCCTCTGTCTAGCATCACGTTGTTGCACTTCAACTACATGTACATTTTAGACATTTAGCTGACTGTTATCCAGAACAACATACAATGAGTGCAACAATAGAATAAGCTTAAGCCTGCAAGGGTCAAAAGATCCGTTGGACTCCTTGGTCTTAGTCCTAAATTTCCACTGTGATCCATTCTTGTAATTTCAACAATATTAGATTGAAACCAATCTAAGGGACTTTTTGGCCAATGGATGAGTTTGTTACCATTAGATTCATGAAACCACATTTCCAGACCTATGGGGTAAGGTTGGTTTGGTTTAATAGTACAGTGTATACACTTACATATTGGAAAAGCATTGTCCTGATATGAACTCAATGTTGTTGTGTTCATCTATATGCAGGGGAGCTCTGGATGGACTTAAGCTGCTGGATAGTGGGGGAGGAGGGACGTAGACAGGATATAAAAAAACAAGAGGGAACAAAAGATTTAGAGTGAAATCCAACAAAAGTTGACAGTGAGAGCTAGTGGTGGTGAGAAAGAGACAGGTGCATAGCTATAGGGAGAGAGAAAGAGAAAGACGAGGGGGGAGGATGGGGGTCCTTCTGTTGCCGTGGCCTTCCTCTCCTCTCCTGGCTGGTCCTCTGGAGGTTTTCCAGAAAGCCCTGCTGTACTTAATAAAGGCCAGTCAAGCACCAGGCAGCGCTCCAAGACCTGCTATTTTCCCCCACTTCCTTCAAACATGGGCTGGAATTTTTAAGGGAAGGGAATGAAAAAAGCAGGGATAGGGAAAATTGAAAGAGTGAGTTTAAGGTGCCTCCATTGTACCAACTGTCAAAGCTGGCTCTTTGATTTACTCAAAATAAAGCAGCAGAGAAGTCTGAGGGGAAAGAAAAGCACCCAGGGCTTCATTACTGATCTGCAGCATAGAAATTCCTGTCTCAGTCCACCAAACTGTACCTGTCCATTCCAACTTCTCCACCGCGGAGCCGCCATATAGATGTTCTCCAGGCATTTCTGCAAAGCACTTCCGAATTGTTTCCAAACAAGTAGTCCACTTCTAGATTTACTGCGGTACTGTACCAAGTTCACTTAGTTACAGTCATTCAGAGATAATGTTATGGGCTTGTACAAGGAGTAGTTGCAGAAATGTTTACAGAGGAGTTGTCAGAACATGTCAGCTGAGCAAGCACTATGGAGTCAGTGAGTGTGCGTGTGCCTTTGGGGTGGTTTACAAAACGTGTGTGTGTTTGAGAGTGTGTGTGTGAGAGAAAGAGAGAGAGAAAGAGACTGAGAGAGAGAAGGGCTGTTATTCCTCTCTGACCTCGGCTAAGGTTTCACTGAGCCTGTGGTGTCTCATGTGACCCTGTTTGGAATGGTACAGGAGCAGTGGCCTGCTCAAACCAGTCACACTCCTTCACCTCAACACAGTGGTGAGTACTGCTGGATTGGAGTACGGTTTCTTTTTACCATACAATTCAGTAATCTAGTTTATTAATGTTTGGACCATATTTTAATTTAAAGTCCTGTTAGACAAGATCCTAAGGCTTCTCTGGGCTCAGTTTGTGATGGTAGACGTGCTCAGGGCCACTTGTCGAACTCCTTAATGAATCGTATCAGGTATTAAATCAAGATCAAGAGCAGGCCTGTCAGTTAGGTATGTACCAGCAAACCACAGCAGGAAACTGCATGCCTTTTAAACGTCACACGTGCTGAATGGGAACATGTTTCACAATGGCATCTCATAGAGTTTTATGAGTTATGTTTGCCTTTTTATTGTGAGTTCTGGAGAAAAGAGTTTTCCCGGGCTTGCACATCACATAATGATGCAGCTGCGCTCAGATTTCCACGAGAAATACGACCCAGTTGAAAAGTCTCTGTACCTGCAGCGAAAATCCTTTTGACACCAATTACGATGGTATAAATGCCCCACTTTGGCAACGCCCCTAAATGCCAGTCCAGTTTCTAATGAGGGAATATGTGGGTCAGTGGGAGAAAAACAACTGGTCCAAATGTGGCCGTGGGTTTTAGCACATTCCCGTCATATCAGCCATGAAATAAGCACAGAGATCACGATCTCTGTCCCATGGACTAATCTTTTCATATTTTCTTTCCTGTGTTCTACAGTTTTGCTACCTGTAGGCTACTAGTTTGTCTGTGCATGGGAGTATGAGAAAGTGAATTACATAGAAAGAGACAGCGAGAGACAGAGAGAGGGGGTAGACAGATAGACACACAGACAGAGTTATTGACCTACAATGATCCGTTTTCAAAAACAAGCAATTCTGGTGGACAAGATGTAGGCTTTTACCTATGGCTATGCATTCTGCAAAACAGAAACGGGTCCTGTCAGTTTTTGCTAGCAATTGCTACCAGTGGCTGACATTCTGGCTACTTGCAGTACAGAAGAAAATATCAGATTTAATTGTAGTTAATAAAACATTTTTTGAAAGGAATTCACATTAGGCTCCAAATTTCCCCAGTCCATTCTAATATTTCTCTCTTTAAGTTTTCAAAATGGCCATAAAAAATGTATGACAAGTTGTTATTACCACCATCTCACCATGTTGAGCCAGGCAGAGGAATCTGGTCCCAGAGCCGATGGTGAGGACCATTAGGTCTCTTTATATCTGAGATAACTACATGCTATTGAGAGCTTAAACTCTGTCCTTTGGCCTCTCTGATGGGACATAATGACATCTAGAGCCTAGCCGCTTGACAGCTATTCAGCGGTAGCCCAGACTGCCTTATGTAATAACGACACAGTCTGGCGTGGCCGTGTCCTTTGATGTCACATTCAATATTAATAATCACATGTACTAATCAATTATTGAGTAAATAACGTTACAGTTTGAAGTAGTTTTTCCATTACCCTAATCATGACAACAGTGTGCGTTGGTCTTAGCAATTGGATAATTGAAGGCGCTCCCTGAGGTCACTTCGAGGAGCACTCTTTTAGAGGTGAGGTGTTTCTTAATCTGTTAGCCGGTAGCTGAATGTCATTTAAGAGCGTTGGCAGACTTCCATATCTGTGACTTTGTGTCCTCCTCTATAGGGATATGAGAGAGAGCGAGAGAGAGAGAGAGAGAGAGAGATGCGTCCTCAGGACACACAGTAGTTATCTCATTCTTCACATCTGTGTCTGCATCCCTCCCATTATACTGTCTTTCAATTAAAGCTATAATGCAAATAATGGTAGTACTTAATCAAGTTCCTCTGACTGACAGAGGAGGAGGGTGACAGTCATTTAATAGCTGTGGGCATTCGGCAAACTGCATGATGAATAAGGGTTGGGTGACAAGCCATTTATACGACAACTATTGTTCCCTTTTTGCGGAGAAACGTTTTTATCAATGCCTTCCAATGTATCATTTGTGTTTCATGAATCAGTGGGTACACACATATATAAAAACTGATCCACTTGTAACGCTGAAAGTGGTTATAATGAGTCGCTAACTAGGCTTAAGTCATCGTGCATGACAAAATGTCCAAAAAAGGCTACTGCGTGGGAGCTTGAGAATGATTTACTGTGCACCTCTAATTACCCTCCACACAGCTACAAATGTCTGCATGAAAATAGCACAATAAAGACACACTTGAAAAAAATGCCCTTTGCTGCCCAATTGACAGAATTGTATATTTTGTTATGTGAGACAAAATAAATCCCTGTCAATCAGACTATTCATTCATAATAAATGTGTACAGCATGCACAAATGGTGCTAAGCCATTCTAATTAAAAATCATTCTTCGCCAATATTTGGACTGTGCCGTTTAAAACGGCGCTATTTGTCACTTATTAAGTCCAGTTCATGACAGTAGGGTATGCCTCTTCCCCAGTTCCCAAAGAGGGGCTGAAGAACCAGGCTGCATTTGAGGAGATGAGGGTTAACTACATCAAGGAGCTCCGGCGTTCGGTGGGAAAAGCAACTAACAACTCTGGCCAAACCTGGCAGCGCTTCTTCCAGCTCACCAAGCTACTGGATGCCATGCATGATGTAAGTGCCCTTGCCCCGTCTGCCTCCTATGCCAAGTGCCTACAGTACAGCGCACGTCCCTTGGCAGCCTCTCGGTATGCCATGCCTTCATACAAGGAGGGAAGTGTCCAGTGGCACTCTCTCATATCACTGGAAATGTTTTGGGTAAAACGACAACATAGTGGATTTGGCTAATGCATTTACTTAGCGGGCCAATGCTACTGTGGCCCTGGAATAAGGATTATTGCATCTCCCTGAGGGAGGGGGGTTATTTTGGAATAGGCAGTGACCAGCCTGTATTGGTGAGTGGAACAGAGGGGAATCAATGCCAGCTCACAATTTATTGGATCAGTACACAGGGGTCACCCTAACAAATGTGCTAAATCACTATTCTTGTATGCATGGGTCAACCAGTGTGTGACATTATGACAGTGTGAGCAAAGCCCAAAGAAGTGAGAGTAAGTGGGGGAGAGGTCACAGAGCTAAATGACCAGGGCTCACTCCAATGATTGAGTGAATGAGGTTAATATGAATGGAGATGACCTGTCTTTAAGGGAAATAAAGTCTACAAAAAACAGTGGCACCCCCAAGTGGTGAGCTAAAGAGAATTGATGTGGGGTTGGTGCCCCAAAAGAAAACAAAAGGCTCGCTAATAAATATTATCATTAATGTATTTTTAAGGCACGTGCTGGCCTAGCACCTCTACATCGCAGAGCTTTTAACCCCTTGCGAGCCTACTCGCAGCCTAAGATCCTCCGGCGGGGCGCTTCTGGTCGCTCCACGGGCAAAATTAAAGACGAAGGGCGACCAAGCAGCCGCCGTTACGGCCCCTGAACTTTGGAACGACCTGCCCGAGGAGATCAGGCTGGCCAGCTCTGTGTAAATCTCCCTTAAAAACACACTTTTTACTTGAAATTATTTTCAGGATTATTTTCACCCCGTGTCTACACTGTCAATTTTTTAATTACTATTTTTTCTTCTATTTTGATTGTTTGATCTATCCTTCTGCGCTGTGTTTTGTGTTTATTTTTATTTAATCTCTTTATCCCCATCTTGGCTGTCTTCTACTCCTGTGAAGCGCTTTGTAACTCTGTTTTGATAAGTGCTGTATAAATATTTATTATTGAAGTTATTATTATTACTGTAGTGTAATATCACTCTCATATTTTGTTCAGAACTTTCTACATATAAATAATGTAATCCTCAATAAATTAGAAGCTAAGAGTAATGGGAACCAAACAAAGCCTCCAGCAGTAATCTCCATGTGTATCACTCTAAACTGTGTGTTTGTATGTTGTCTAGCTGGTGGGGAATCTATTGGACTTCTGTTTCTACACCTTTCGCGAGTCCCGGGCCCTGAAAGTGGAGTTCCCTGACATGTTGGTGGAGATCATCAGTGACCAGATACCAAAGGTGGAGTCAGGCCTCACACACACACTCTACTTCCACAAGAAGTGACTCACTATATAGCAAGGAGAGAAACGACATTAAGACCTGGAAAAAAGGGGAGGAAGTAGATCAAGGATGGGGAAATGTGCAAGGCAGGTCTGACCTGTGGCCTACACCTGCTGCCCAGTATGCCAGCAACCGTCGCTCAGACGGGAGAGGAAGTGACGTGGTGCCCTGGACAGAAACAAGGGGAGCAGGATTTGACCCTTACTCTGCAGTCACCATGGGCTGTTCAGAGCTGTGAATAGTTCTTGGAGCCTAGTACGACACACTGAGAAGGACTTGTGACAAATGTGACAAAGCATCCCTGGCCCAACCCGCCCCAAAGACGATAACAGTATTTTCTATGGAGATAAAGCCATACATTTCTTAGGATGCGCCAGACACATTCACTGATTTCTCACTGATACACATGCTGTCCACATGCATTCACACAAACGCACAGATGCACTCCACATGCACTAAAATCAGATCCGCAAAATTCTCTTCTTACAATTCTAGAAATACATGCAAACATTAACTGTGGCTTATGCAGTCTTTCACAAGTAATAGCACTACTCTGAGAATATGTACAAAAAGAAGAAAAGGAAAAACAATAAAAAAAAAAAAACGCCAATACTTAGATCTAGAGTTTTGCTTTGCAGTGTAGTGACATACTGCAAGACCACAGGGCAAAGGTATTCATTAGGAGGCACACTGTTTTCAACAGAAACTTTAGACTCTCTGTAAGGCGAAAGGTCTATCTGAATATACTCCAAGGGCTATACAAGCTTCATCAGAAGCTGAATAGTGACATAAAATCTAACAAGTCCAACTTCGATTCTCGGTCGGTGTGAACTTTACACCCATCATTAACATTCACATACTCAATTTTTTATCACAATATGTAGTAAAACAATCAAAACTAATATGCAAAACTTCAGAGCTAAAGCTGTTTTGAACTATAATGTTTCTATTGTGTGAAGAAAGCTTGAGTACAATGCAATGTACAATGAAGCCCCCATGTCGTAAAGTCACTATTTTAGGCATTGTGGCGAGAAATAAGACAACATTGTTGAATGATTATCTTTGTGAAAATGTTCAAGAGTACTGGAGAATGGAAAATACCATGCATTTACAAAAAGGATTTCAGTGAGTCCATTGGTAATGGATTTGACTGAGGTGCATCCATAGTAATTGCTGTCATTTGTGTAATCTGCAGAGCACCCGTCCAAATGTCCATTTTTACTCACAATGAAGCAAAACCAGCCCTTTGTGAACCAACACTTATCTACTCTTCCCAGAAATAATAAAAGCATTTTTATAAAAGTGTGTTGCAAAGGTTTAGTTTTTGACAAGCCAGACATTTTACATTAAGGTGCTTCATTTCTACAAAGCCAGGCAAAACATAACATGTACAGTAACTCGTAGACAGTCCATATAAATACACATACTCTATAATGTTGATATAATCCGAAAAAAGGAGCATTACTCTGCAGTGCTTACAGCAAATGGCTAATGTATCAAAACCAGGCAAACGTGTACAGGTATTAACTGCTTACAGTCACATTCTATTCAGCTGTTGTACAGAAAATGTTTTGAGGTACATGTTGACGAATGCTTGATAAAGAACTGACTATTGCATTGTATGGTCACCTTTCCTGCTTTTGTGTTTCTCATTTCACTTATCTTCGGGCCAAGTGCCATTGTAGGTATGGCAGGCCTAGTCATCTGGACCATTAACTTGTCTCACACCCCACTGGTTTCTGGGTGGTTGTGGAACACTACTGTGATGCTACTGAAAACCGATAGAGCCGCTGGGGGAAGAAAAACAGTGGGGGCGTGTGATTATTTGTTTTTGTGTGCCCTGTGAGTGTGTGTGTGTATGCATGCGTGTATGGTTAAGTTTGTGCGCGGTGTTTTTTTTCCTGGGGAGCATGTGCATAGTGGATCTGCTCTTTCAGCGTGGGTATTATGCATTTATGTTATAGGATTAGCCATATCCTATTTCCACATTTAGATTCGCACAGAGGAGATACAATGTGAAATGAGGCATTAGTGCAGCTAGCGGGAATTGTCTGTTTTGATAAGTAACTGTGATGATGTGGGGAAGACTTCTGCATGATCACCCAGCCTGAAGTTAGTCTAGTCAACATGACATCATTAGCGGCGGTGGGGTGGGATACAGCGCTTGTGTTTGTGGCCTGAGCTGTCACGGCGATGTGCTACACTACGAGGTCTCTTCTGTGGTGGTGTTTGTGGGAACGGCAGGATCACAGCTATGGTATCCTCAACAGAAAGGCCTCATTTTACAATCCCTGTCTTTATTGTGCATTATTGTGTTCAAGTTCTGAAGGACCCTGAAGCTAATCTCTCACTTTGTTTCTTTATTTTGCCCCCTTCCTAATTTTTTAAGGAAAAAAACAACTATGTCAAAAGGTTCATAGGATGAATGGGAAAGTATTTTTGAGAGAATTATATTTTGCTGGAAAACAATATTTAAGTACTTTGTCTAAAAATATCCTTTTTGTAAAATGAAATGTTAATGCATGCTTTTTGATGAGATGTTCACATTGTATTTAAAGAAGGGAAACTTGTGCCTTTTTATCTCACCTGATTTACAATTTTACAGTATATATTGTAAATAATACAGCAAGTCCTTATGTTGAGTATAGTATAAAACATTTCTACTTTAACCATCTTGTTGGAATATTGGAAATGCGTGTTTCCCACTCGCCATGTTCTGTGTGATGGATCATATAGAGAAGAATTTACAGTAAGGTCAGCGCCAGAAAGAGAAATGAATGTATCAAACATTGTGAGAGACTTATGGCACTTACTACCTGAATGTTAGAGAGAGTACATTTATTATCTTCTTTTTAAGTAAAGTTTGATTTGATTTTGCATTTTTTACTTTTTGCATTATTGTTCATGTGACTCAAAAAAAATAAGCAAAAAGTATTTCTTATTTTGTAACAGATAAATGTATCAAGTGATGGATCAATGAGTTGTTGCTGTTGACATAATTTTCCTAACCCATGGTGGTATTGTTGATGAGCACCACAATAAAAAAAAAAAAAAAAAAATCAAGAAATCACAAACCAGTAAAGCTGAAATACCTGAAACAATCTTCTTGCGTGTTCAGTTTTAAAACACAAGCTTTGTTCGCACACAGTGAGGAAGAGGACGATGAAATGGATGGATGTAAAGGCTGCTAGAATTGAGGTTAAGCCAAATCAAATTTGATTGTCTTGGATCAGCTCCTCTGAACTAGACATACTGTACTAACTATTTGCGACCACAAAAGAAATGTATTTGACCCAAAGAATGGCAACAACGGGCTTAGTGTAAACAATATAACTAAACATCTAAAGTATAGAAATTAGAAGTTACCAAGGCCTGGTATGACCCTTCTGCCCTCCAGAAATATGGGGTCTACCTTTTGCTTGTTTCACTTCAGTAAGAAAACAATCTATTCAGTATAATGATCACCAGTCACCACCACACATCGTACAGTCAAATAAAAACCTGTCCAACACTCAGAGGAGATCTATCTCCTTTTAAACCACCTCTGTCATCAGGCATGAATGACTATCTGTTCTAATGCCGTGGCTCCACAGTACACTATAGCATACTGTATGTGGAGTCACGGCATTGCCATTTTCTGCTCATAATGGTGAATCGGGTGTAGAGAGACTAAGCCATATCTCCATAGCCATGGCAGAGCATTTCTTATTGATAGATGGTGTTTTTAATCCCAAAAATGACTTTTTACTCAAATGCTTTGTACAATATTTCTCAGCAACTATCCAGAGAACATAGATATCCTTGAACATATATGAAAAAAAAACACATCTTTGAAACCAGTTACTACTGTACATCTTGATGCAGATATTGCCATACCTGTGTTTGCAAAACTATTGCAAGATTCTAATAAAATTGTTAAAATGAATTGATATGTTACTCGTTTTGTGTGTGGAGTGGGGTCAAAATTTTAGCACGAGACAGGACCTAGGGAACGTGTCCTGACGGATCCTCAACAGGGAACGATGCCTTCGGTGGCTGGGGAGGATAGTGAGCTAAAATAAAGAAATGGTGTGCAGGAGCAGTAGATACAGCAGTCAGCATCAAGGGGGAAGGGAGAGAGAAGGAAGGAATGATAATGAGAAAGGTTAAGTGCGAGAAGGAGACTTGCAGTGCAACACTTCTCCACATGCCCGTAGAGAAAAATCACCATTAACCTCGTTAAGGGCTGATCTGAAAATGCGGCTGCTTTGCCAGACTGTAGAGCAGACAGTATTACTTTTTGCTCATTTTTTTTCTCTCAAAATTCACAGCCCTTTCCAAATCTCCCCCAGATTTCCAATAGCTTTCACTGTGTAGTCGTGCCAGATAAACAGAATCTATTGGATCAGGCTGATTTCACGGCTGCGCCCGCGCACATGGCGACTTCTGTGGCCCACTTTCTGAGATCAGGTTTTTTTTTTTCCCCCCACACACACTCTGCTGTCTGCAACCTCTTT
Organism: Monocentris japonica; assembly: GCA_900323365.1. NCBI lineage: Eukaryota > Metazoa > Chordata > Actinopteri > Trachichthyiformes > Monocentridae > Monocentris > Monocentris japonica. Next base: position 7,949 of record OOFE01001488.1, on the reverse strand, counting down.
GCTTCACGTTTGTGTATCGCTTTCATCCCCAGTACAACATCAAGTCTCATCATGATTATATTTCAGTTGTTGTGGACTCTGAAGATACCAGATTAAAATTATTATATTTGTATGACACCCAGACATGCAGTTTGGGGAAACTCTTAGACTTTGTGAAACATAGTTATGTCACTGTCTGATAGCTACCGCTGACCTACTAGGCAGATTGCTGTTGGGCTGTGATCTAAGCTGAGTCATGGTCTGGGACTATTTTTTGGGGCTGAAGGACACTGCGCCATGGGAGGTAGAGGACAGCTGGCACACAGCCAAAGGCTCCGAGGAATAGGAAATGAAAACATCCAGCTGGATTTGACTGAAACACATCTACATCTAGACTCAAGTCTAAATTGACATGGTGGGATTGCAGACAGGGTAGATGTAGACATCATCCCATCCTGACAGACACCGATATGGAGTGCATACACATACAGAGGCAGAAAGTTGGAGTTATCACTTTCAAAACCGCAGGCTAAGCAATCTGCACAGCATAATAAATCTACTGAGATGGCTCAAAGGCCCAAATAATGAGGCTGACCCACCGAGATGCCCATTGACATGAGACATCTAATGTGGCAGTGCCATTCACGTGCTCAGGCAGAAAGGTAAATGCACAGAGCTTTGGTGATTTCATAAAGAAATTACTTAAAATCACGGAAACATAGAAAAAGAAGTGGAGCTCGTAAACAGTGAGAGTGACACAGAGTAGCAGGGTAGAAGGGGAGAACAAGGGAGACAGGGAGAACGGGGGG
>OOFE01001473.1:3429-16841 GCA_900323365.1 Monocentris japonica | reverse complement strand
GTGTGTTTTTCCGAGAAGCAAAAAGGCAAGCAACGTAGGGCAACTGACAAACAAAAACCTACACCCGGTCTGTTAATGCTAACACTGTACTCTTTGTGTGTGTTTAAAGGAAACATCCACCCTAAAACACTTAATCACTGTTGAAAACAGCTGTTGGAGATGCACCTTGCATTTCTGGGCCACTTTTCTTGTTTGGTGGTGTATTATTCTTATTTGCGTGGATAACTGGCCAAACAGACAACGTGACATCATGTCATGATATTTCCAGCAGCTATTAACCGCGTTTAATAGCAGAAAACTGTTCAGCCATCTAAAACACTAAAGTTCAGGTTTACCGTTGATGGAAAAGAGGAATTTCTTCATAAATTTCTCCACCAACAGTAGCCTCAATAGACCATAATGCAATGCAGCCACATGACATTTTCCTATTTGAGTAAGGGGCGGGGCCACAATCATAGACATGCCTCAATGTTCTCAAACTAGTTAGCTAGCTAGCTATATTTATATACTCCCTTTCTCTGGGGGATGTAGGAACTAACTGAAGTAGAGGAGGCAGGTTGAGGGGAAAGTGGGTCAATTACAACACTTCATCACAAAATAACTCCTAGAATGCATTGAACATCAAAGATTGATGATATCTAACAGTGTAAGAACATCTGAAGGTGGAATTTTCCTTTAAAAAAGGAAGCAGCATCCAACGCTCCCAAAGCAAACCTCTAAAGCCCATGGTGTTAGCATCTAGAATACAATTTTTGATCATGAGAGGAACTGACGTGGTGCTGAGTGACCGTCGCCACAGCAGACAGACAAGATGAGAGAGAGAGAGAGAGGAAGCTAAAGGGGAGGAGAGAAGAGGTACGTACAATCCTGATGCTTTTCTAATGCAATTTCAAGCTTGTCCTTGGTCTTCTGCATGAGTCGTAGCTGCTCAGCGTAGTCTAGTGGCAGGAGGTAGGGTGATGGGATGGGGGTATCAACAGGACACACACACACACACACACATTCATACACACACACACACACACACACACATGAACAAGGAACGGGCAGATGACGGTAAAGAGAATGGCAGAGGAGGAAGTGACCAACAAACAGAGAGGGAAAAAAAACAAAAAGGGATATCATGTTTGAGAAATAATGGAAGGAAAAACAACCAATGATTTTCTTGTGTGAGAAAACCATCCTGGTTAAAAGGCTGCATGAGGATGTGCGACCATTAATCGTTTCTCGAGGTTCACATAGGCAGCTATTACAGCAGTCTGAGGGAAAACATAAATACACACAATAAACCGTGGCATTTGCCCTTCAAAACCACCCAATGGAACTCAGTTAAAAAGGTGCTACGACCATTACATCATCGATAAATCATTAGCCAATTAATTTTGAGACATAAGTCCAATTACTGTAAACAAATCAGACCACCATCGAGAAGGTTGGCCGCCTCTATCGGCCTCTACATGTTGTGCCACTGAGGCAGATTTGGCAGGAAATGCTGCTGGTTTGTTTTACGACACAAAACAGGAAGAGGGCGCTGTTCTTCCGGCGCTAATGTAGCTAGAGTTTTCAGAGTGATGGAGGAAGGAGAGAAAGGAAGATGGAACTTCCAACATGTTGATCCTCTTCAGTAAAACCAAAGATGCCAGGGAAAGGGAAGGGGATGGAGGACAGGAAGCAACAGGGTTTACACGTAGTACCTATAACTTAAGTTACGCTAATAAGACCTGATTAGAGGTCTGCTACCGAAGAGGCGAAAGTCTTTTAAAAGGCCCCCCAGGAAGTCGCGATTCATACAGAAAAGTGCTGCGTGCTTGCCGTAGCTTTTGTTGTTGCTATACGACCAACAGCTGCATTGTTTTCTCCTCACCCAATCAGGCAATTTCTAAGCCCTGTGGTGTCAAAGTGAAAATTAGCTGATGTTACAGCAGCACAGGGAGCCCAAGCTTAATGCAGTTAATGGAACTGCTAATACTGCACTGAATGTTTGCTATTTTTAAAGCAGTTTACGGGTTCGTACTTAAATAGTACTGATCTCTCGATTTACAGTAAGATGCACAATAAATGCTGTTGTCTTGAAGACGTTTTGCAGTTTATTGAACTTTTTTGCAAGAAGACTTTTTTTTTTGCAACTTAAATCTAGTTCAATGTGTTTTAATGCCCATAGAATATTGCAGTAATTGTAGTTTCACAATCACAGAATTTTACAAGTCCGCTGCAGAATTTCAGATTTTACACTGTGAGTCACGTTTCTACTACCAAAACATAAGATGGGTGTTTTATTCTAGTCTGCTCGGTTACAGAGGTATTCCGCAAGATTCTCATTTTATTTTGTCTCCAATAAATGGTCATCTGTGTTTTTTTTTTTTAATTTTGCCTCCATCTTTAATATGTGGTGTTCCTCACTGCTCTTCCCAGAGATCACCTGTCAACCAAACAGTGTGTCCAGTACTGTGACGTCTTTTCCCTTGGATTTTCTGTTGATAAAGTGTGAGTTTCTGTAGGTGGCTAAATTACTAATGACTAAAGACGGGCCACAAGGCTTTTTAAAAACGGCAAACATTTTGAGCTCAGTTCAGGTAGGATCCTTGTAGCAACTGACAATGTAATAAGCGCCAGATAAATTGTCAAACTGTAATAAAATGTCCCTCTAAATGGGATGAATATGTACGAAAACCTCCTAATGTGATACATTTCCAGATAATGTAATAACTTCACATTATTACATGAACCAGAAATTATCACGTCAGAAAGGAACATATAACATGTAACATATATAAAAAAATAATATTGACAAATAACATCGTAACGCATGAGAATAAGAATCTAACAGTTCCAATTCTTATTAAATAATTATCATTATACCAGCTAAACATGCTGTATCGCCTATGAAGTATCAATCAGCAGTGTCATCAGGACAACTTTATTACATACTCAACCCATGTAGAGGGACATTTTATTACATTTTGACAATCACATTAACAATTGCTACAGGCCTGAGCATTGCGGGTATGAGTCAGACCTCTAGACCTAGGTCTTGTTCTCTCCTGAACACTACAGGTTGAAATCCTCCATTTGTTCAACTTCAGCCTTAGTCTTACCTGATAGTTTGGCCTCCAGCTTCCGAATCTGGTCATTCCTTCTGAGGATCTGGGCGGAGAGGTCATCTCTGGAGCTGCTGCCATCAGAGGCCTGAACACAGACAAACACCGTCATGGTAGCACTCAACAATATTCAGCTTGCTCACACTGGAATATTCCACCATCAAAGTGCTGTAATTTACTTTTTTTTTTTTTGGCGTACCCACTTTCTTTCAACCGGTCTCGTCTACTTCTGCTTGTTACCGATTTCCAAAGTTTCCCAGAATGCCGTTCAACAACCCCCAGAGAAGGTACATCACCAATAGCTGTTTTTTAACAGTGTTGAAGGGTGAATTTTTCCTTTAAAGCCACCAGCACTGGGGAAACTGTAGCTCCTATAGTATAGTTGGAGTAATCATTTTACCAGGAACACAAGTCAGATACATGACGGTTGGCAGTATCGCTAGTCAGAAATTTGGGCTACGCTAAATAATTCAGCCAAGTGCAACAGAGACGACAGAGCGGCCTCAGGAGTCTGACTTGCCCTGTGGGAGATTACACCTTTCCTATTAGCTCCTATGACAGGGATTTTACCTTAAAATACCAAAGATATTTTTTAGAAGATACGAGAAAAACATTTCTCTTGTGAACAATATGGACAAAAGCAATAAAAAAACAAAACAAAATACTGACAATATCATTGTTAGCTTTGCAGAACATAAAAAAAACAACTGCCAAAATTGAATTCTGTCATAATAATAGTAAGCTGAGGAATAAAAAGAGACATTCAATGGTATGTTTGTGATTGTGCCAACAAGTGTGTCGTAAACTGAGAAATGAATCAAATGGGGCGAGTGTGACAGTGAACAGGGCTTCAGGTTACACCGGTTGGTCTTAAGACAGAGTGACACATTATCCTGCCCGCGTGCTTTCAGACAAAAGAGCCGGAAAGCTGGACCTCCATGACATCCACCATTCCACATAAATGTCACACCAACGCACTGATAGACTAGAGCTGCAGACTACACTACTCCAAATCCAGGGTTCCCACTGTGGCCCTGATGGCAAATTCCATGACTTTCCATAACCAAGTCGGAGGATGACCTAAACATGTTCTTCCTGATTTGATAATGCAGTTTTTCTTAAAAAAAAAAAAAGGGCTGGTTTTGGACTCAAAACCACCATCTAATGCAATGACTGTGTGAAACAAGTCTGATTCTGCTTCTTTCCTGTAAAGTGACCCATTTGTAAAATTCCCTGACTTCCCCTGTCTAGAAAACCAAATTCCATGATATTCCAGGAATTCCATGACCAGTGGGAACCCTGAATGATGCAGCTGGGGGTAAAATGCCTTGTTGAACTGTATTTTAACAGTAGTTTTTGAGGGAGGGGAAAGCATCTCTCATTCACTTTCAAAATTCTATGATATTCCAGGAATTCCATGACCAGTGCAAATCATAAGGGCTTTTTCTTAGAGGGCAAAGTGTTTTCAAACAGCTTTGGCTCAGTTGTGGCTGGGGGGAAAAAAAATATAAAAATGTGATTGAAAGAAATTATTTATTTTATTAACTGTCTTTTATGTAGCTGGTGTCTTTTTATCCATTCTAATGCTGATGTTTTACTGCTTTTTAATTTTGTCCAAGTGTAAATTATTTATCTCCTTGTGCTTCGATTTATTAGTTTGATCACTATGAGAGACCTAATATTGAGCATCTATGCTGCTGGTGGTGATGTTGCACACTGTGATGGTCCCTGGGGCTCTATTACATTGGAGAGAGGCGGTGAAAGGCTCTTATCCAGCCACAGAGGGGAGTACTAATGGAAGGCCATGGCTGGCAGAGAATGTCTCCAACACTTAGACAAATGACGTCAATATAGATATCACAGTACAAGAGAAACCGGGTCAATGACAAGGTTACACTGCCAGTGAGGTAGTACTTGTGGTAGGGAACTGACTTAGTCCAGCATTAACCAGCATCTTTTATTGTTTAATAAGTCAAATTAGACTTTTCTAATGCAATGAGTGGTAGAGCAGAAAAACTAAGCAGCCACAGGAAAAAATTTAGAGTGTGTTTACACCAACATGTGGCTAATGGCTGATGGTAATTTCCCACCCTGGTAGTAGTACTTACAAAGTCGTCCCCGGAGTCCGCCCCCACAGAGGTGATTGATTCCTTACTTATGGAGCGGGGTATACGAACACTTGTCCGAGGCGCTGTGGCAGCCTCCTCTGCAATCTTCTTTTTCAGCTTGGCAAACATCTCTCTCCTTTCAGTACCTCTTTCTGGGTGCAATTTACACGTTCTGGTGGAGAACCTGCACCGTGCAAGGCTCTTGATGACAGCAAGTTCAGGGTTCCTCGTTTTGGGAGCTGAAATGCAGTTGTATCCTGGTGCAGTTTCGTCCAAAAGAAGTATGTGCCGTTATTGCCATTCTGCTACATCTGAAAAAAAGATGTTAGATGAAGTTAGTAAAAATCGCAAGACTGACAACAGTGGATGATTGTATACAACAGCAGCACATCACACTGTTCAAATCTAGCAATTACCGAGACTGACACTGTCAAAACCCCATCCAACCCATGGACAGGCAACTTTGATGGAGGCACTGGGCAGCCTGGGACATCGCAGCCACATGCTGTCAAATTCTGGCTACGGTTGTTAGTTTGTCTACCAGCCATTTTGGCAGGTTACTAACCACCATTTGGAGTCTATTGCTAACTATCTAGTAATAGTCTGGCCAACTTTAGGATGAACCAAACTTCTGAAAACTGCTTTTCTAATAGAAATTGTAACTAAACCTTGGGATGTTTGAGTTAGTGAATGACCTGTTCACTTGGAGGACATTTTATTAGCTGCAGTGGTTGTTTATTATCAGCTTACTTACCACATCTTATCATTCTTTTATTAAGAGAAGCCAAGGACGATTCTATTGCACTCACCCATTGCCCAAGAAGTTTGCAACTAAATTCCAGCAGCCTATTTCGTGTTCTTAGCTTGATTACATCTTTGGCAGACTAAACAGTTTTCTAGTGTGCAGATAGCTCGCATTTGCTTCAGCGTACAAGTTCTGGTATGTCTCATTGTTAATATTAACTATATCTGGAAATTTACAGGTGAGATGTTGGATGAAGTTGTTATTCCCCGATTCCTAACCGCCTGGGCAGTTTGGATAGACTGCTAGCCAGCTATCATATCTAGCCGTAACAATGAGAGCTAACGTTACCACCACTGGTTGATGTTAGCTATGGTTAGCTGGCTCACTCACTGAATCCGCTTTTCTCTTACCATATTAACTTCGATAAAATAGTTCAGTCCATGGCGTTTCCATACGCTCATTGTCGTTAAGTTCGCTGTTTCTCCATGTGTACTCACAGAATTGTTATCGCTGTGGTCATTACCTACCTATGAACAAACTAGCTGTCTCTGTCTCGACTGACAAGCTAGTTAACTGCTAGCTGATAAGCTACACGTAATCGTCCCTTCACAGATGACTGGTGACGTCACACCTGTGCTTGTGTTCATTCGACAGATGATTCAGGAGGCGTGGGAACGTCGCTGCGTCAGAGTATCTGTGTAAAGCTAGAGATTCACTCCTGCCTACTTCCGGTTTCGCTTCTTCTGCCAGAGGCTTCTTTGATTAAGTAAACAAACTATACATTTCTTCATTCACATCACATGGGGGAAAAAAAAAAGAAACGAAAAATGACTTGACTGATGGAAATCTTTCATTTCATTTTATTCAGGAAGGAAGTTGGAGAAATCGGAGTCCACTGTCAAACCCCGAGCCAAATAATATTCATCAGCTGAAAGCTGGAGAGAATTGCAGTTTCTCGTAGGAAGCTTGTTTCTACTGCTGTCATTTTAACCCTGTCTTCCATATTGTTTTATATCATTATTGTGAACTGACTGATGTCTAGACTTTTGTAATTCTTTTTCTTGAAATTAAAAAGTATGCTTAAACACGAATACAATAAGGCAAAGTAAAAGTAACTGCTGACAACTAGATATTAAAATAAATGTTTAGACATCAACTCTCAGGTTTACATGTTTATTTATAAGATCACATTACAACACTAAGTGTATAGTTCCAGTGAAACAGTATGCTTATCAGAATAAAAGCAATTTTACTTTTGTGCAGTGCTTCGTCATCATTATATTACACATAACTTCAATACATTTCCATAACAAAAATAAAATAAAACACTGTATATAACAATACACTTGTGATTTGCTCTTCAGTTATTATTTTTTTTCTAAATTGCAAACTACAATCAAGATCTATAAATATGCAACTTTTGTAAGGGTCAGTTGACTTCTGTGTACTTTCAATCCTTCGTCTATAAAACATTTACACAGCATTGGCAACGATGCTGTTAACATTTATGGGCCGACCTATAGCCGTAACGTCTCAGAATATGATTTTAATGGCATTAAATGCACAGAGTGAAAATAAGTTGGCACCAAGAGCAAAAAATTCATTGGAAAGATACTAAATGTACTATACAAAATTAATAGGGTCTCACAAGTGCTGATGCCACTGTACATCGTTGTCCCTTGTCGGTGGTGCAGAAGAAATGATGGTTGTTTTAGCTTGATGCCTCTTACAGGAAATACGGTGTTGTCGTTCGTGGAGGAATGACCCTCTCCGAGTCGGGCACTGCTCTGAAGAGCTTGGGCTCACGTGTGTTAGCGTCTTTGAAGACCATGATGGAGGCGATATTGCCACAGCGGTAGCAGTAGTTGGGAGCAGACCACACTGTGACCAGCTTCTCGTCGAACATGAACTTGTAGCCTTCGTGGACGAGTTGATGCGCCCGGCAGATCAGCTTCAGGTTGTTGATGTGAACGAACTGTGTGATTGTTGTTTTGTTTTTTTTTTGGGAGATGCAAAGAAAAAACAAAAAAGGTGGGGAGAAAGACAGAGAAAGAGAAATGTTAGAAACTGCAATCCAAATCTGCAATGCACTTCACCTTTCCCTCCACCCTAGAACCACATCCTCTTTTCTCCTACTTGCGCCTCATCTTGCTCCTGTCTTGCTTAAAACTGCACTATTTTTTGTACTATGCATTTTTGCATGGCCCTAAATGGCAGTGAGACACAACAGATTTTTTAACTGATTTTTGAGGACGTGTGCTGTGTTGCATTCAAAGTCGGGAGTTGTAAATTCCCAGTTTGTAAGTCTTGATTACGACCTCTGTGCATTCCAGTGGTCCAGCTTAGAGGAAAAACAGGAAAGCAACCTGGATGCCCATAAGATTTAATTTGCCCGAAGTGCAATGCGGATTCCTTACTCGTTGGATTCCTCGAGTAAGTCAATGATATTTTGAGGACTTTAATCACAGAGACTCAGTCCTGTAAGGTGATGTCAATGAACTGCACACAGCACACACTTGCTAACATTAGGCAAATAGGGTGGATTTATGGCGTTTCAATTAGTGGGGATGGGGCCCTTCTTCTCCAAGATGTAAAGGTAAAAAAAATGTAATAAAAGCATAGCGATCGTCCACCTCGTTTGTGACCTTTGCACCAAAGAGCCACCCAGCTCCTCTGGGGCTGATGGCCCAAGTGTCAACGTCCTCGGGATCTGACCACACCAGATCACAAAAGGCTCCTTTGTGGGGGATTTCCTGGTTCCGCTCGATGGTTCGGATTTGATCCAGGGTTTTTATGTCTGGAGAGAGGCCCCCGTGGACGCACAGGATCTGCTCGTCCATCAGCTGGCAAATAGACACAAAAATAACAGGATGTCAGACAGACTGTATAGTCCGCAAGCCCTAAATTAACTAACATCCATGCACATCAAAAATGGTTCTACCAAAGCAAGGTTGAAAAAGGAAGTGAGAGCGATTGTTTTGAACAAACTGAGATGTGGCCAGTATAAAGGAGGCTTACTCTGCTAAACAACATTGAATTTTACAGAAATGAGCCATGCACCCCACCAGAAAACAACAAAAATAGTCCAATGGTGGCACAGAGGCAAGAAAAAAAAAAAATTTCAAGAGACTTAGGGTGCAAAAACACATCTACAGTTTTCGTTGATCCAATGTAAACAAAAGTCACATGCACTCAGAAGTAGCTTGTTTATTGGAGAGTGTTTTGGTAACCTTGCAAACTCAAAGAAACAGTTTAATACTTACTGCTGCAACTGTTAACATATCAAACACTTTGGTACAATAACGCCACGCATTTGCATTCCCATACTTGGTTTGGCATTCATCTGCAAGGCAAAAAAAAAAAAAGAAAAAAGTAGTGAATAAAAATAGTGGTAATGTATGAGTCAACAACACTATAGTGTTAATCAAATCTCACCATAAAAGCCATACACTTGGGTAATCTGCCGGCTCTCGTGGTTTCCGCGAAGCAGCGTGATGCGGTCAGGCCATTTGGCCTTCAGCACTAGCAAGTAGGTGAACGTCTCCAGGCTGTAATATCCTCGGTCAACAAAGTCACCCTAAATGGACAGGGCAACAGAGTTTCGTTGTTGCAGAACCATTAAAGATATGTAGTTTTCAATGGAAATTGATTTAAAAAAAAATAAATAAATACTAACCATGAATATGTAATTTGTGTCTGGAACCTGGCCGCCAGTCCGGAAGAGCTCGCAAAGGTCATAAAACTGAGATGTAGAGAGGAAAATGTAGTCAACAAAAAGAGGGTCTGAGCAGAGAAATCTTTTGTCATGAACACTTTGCATGAGGCATTAACATGCGTCTCTGGTCTAGACTAAAAATCCATTTATACTAAATATGTACAACAGACCAACAAGAAAAAAATATTTTGAAATTGTATTTACCGGTTGTTTGAGAGAAAAAAAAAAAAAAAGAAGCTATGTAAAAATATGGTGTAACAATATGATGGCTTTTACCTGTCCATGTATGTCACCACATACTGTTACAGGAGTAGAAACAGGCTGGACGTTGGATTCCTCGAGTAGAAGGTCGCACACATAGTCACATAACCTCTTTACAGATTGGAAACATAACAAGCACAGTTGTTAGCACTGTTATCATCTCTGCTTTGGTTGCCTCAAGCCATTAGGTTTCAAATGATACAGGGAGTCACACTATTCCCATTCTGGCAGCTCATATTGCTTGTCAAGTGTTCGTAGGAACTCCTTGAAATGTGTGAAAAGACACCATTTCCTTTGCCGTTGTGTATTTAGCCCATATTGAACTATCCTGCTTGCACTTCATGCTTGTGGTGAAAGCACCAAGTATTGAAGGCTGGAGAAAGTGGCCTTTTCCAACGGCAGTAGTTTAGAGGCCACTGCAGTTGGAGCTGGGTGGTGGACGCACAAATGCTCATGCAAATTTGTGGTGTTTGAGTCTTTTAACTCTTCTGCACATTCTTGGGTTGAGTCTTTAAGGTTTCCCTTTGCATCAGGGAGGGAAATAAAAAACGTAGCACTGATACAGAATACTGTAGGCAGTATTGTGAGATATCTAAACTGTCTGACTTTACACTCTGTCATATGCAACAAAAGTAGCTTGCATGGCATTAATATCTGTCCCAAAACCTTGAGATAACTGAATTTCCTACACGCTTTCCACTTCAAAACTACATACGTTTTCCAGACTTAGATTCCTAAATTGGATTTGAGACTGTCCTTCCCAACAACCAATATCACTGTGTGAATGACAGTGGGTCAAAAAACGACATAAACTGTGTTGTCGTGTGCATATCATAACTACACAACAATCTTTTCATTACTTTTCCAAACTTTTGAAGTCCTGTAAATAATAAAATTCATTTCCGGTACCTTTTCCAGCCTTTCCACGCCTGTGTAAGAACCCTGCACTGATTACATTTCAATTTAATTACATCACATTTTCATTTCAATCTGATTACATTTGCAGAGCTCTACCGTCAGAGCTTTGCAAATCAAAGCAGGCGGTTGCCTCCAGGCTTGCCCCCTGCACCAAAAGCCCTCTAGTTATGTCCAATAAGGTATGTACGCTTGCCGAAAAGCAACGCAACATTATAATGCCAAATTCTCCATACAAGAGAGAGCGGAGCATATAGAGGCTAGGTCCTTAACTAAACTAAATAAAATGGGGCTAACCGCTCCAGAGGTCCATTCAACCGCACTAAACTAGTCAGCTGTGAAACTGGTCAATGACAGTCAATTTATCAGCTGGGTCATCCGTTTTTGGATAGCTGAACTGGATAACGTTGAGGTCAGTACTCAATGGTAAACTGAGACTGGATATTATCAAGATATTTTAATCAAAAATAGCTCAACTCAGACTAGTGTTTACTCTAAACAGTCATAACAGTCATCGACTTCCTGGCCGAGATGACGTTAGCCAGCTAGAGAACGTTAGCCAGCTAGCTAACGTTAGCTAATTATGCTACTGCAACGTACAACAAACACACAACGCTGTGTTCTTATGACACGGCTTCGTCAATAACGACTCCCATACCGTACTTACCTTGAGGTCATTTTCTGGGAGGTATTTACATTGCTTTGCAATCTCCGCATATTTATCCAGATCTAGAGGCGCCATTGTACACAGCAAGCCGTTATGCGCAACTTCCTGCAACTCTTTTAGCAGAGTGCCCTCTACTGCCATCTATCGTCTGCATTCACATACAACAATTGCACTGTTCAAAGCCACTACCACTGTAGAGCCAGCACTGTTCAGAAATGCATTAATAGTTCAGGTAGACATTGCTATTACATTCGATATATTATGCATTAATGATAGTCATACTTTTACAATGTAAAACCTTTAAATGCCACAGTTGGTAGTCTAAATAAAAAAGACTTCTGTTCCTCATTTTGTAAATAGTGATCATAATTAATCCTGGTTATAGTCCATGCCTTTGGAAAAATAAGCCCTCCTTAGCCCTACATGTAGACTAGCGACTCATTGTGTTAGGCTTCTTTCCAAACACGTTATGTTCACAATATGTATTCTGATAAATAGCTTAATTTATGAATGAGGCGGGATATGTTATGCTTATTTTCTGAGGATGTTTTACAGTTTACATCGCTTTGTGTCTCAATGGGAAGGTAAGACGACTGTCCAACCAGTGCATGAAGCAACGCCCAGGGAAATCCGTACGCGATCCTCATTGGTGCCCGAATACACCAATCACAGGCGCACCAAGGTCGGTTGCGCAGCACGCGAAGTGTTGACTGGTTCATAGGGCATCAAGCAGCAGCGTACAGCCGCCGAGGACATCAATGGTGGAGTACGCGTCCATTCAGGGAAAGGTCTGAGAGAGACCATTACTGCGGCTTACATGGAGAGCTGAAATCGAATATGAGGTTAACGTCCTTAATGATGTACATATCTCCGGTTTTTCTATTTATTTTGTATGTATATATTGGATTTTCTGACGCTGCACCTCGCATCAGCTCCTACGATGCGTCGCCTCTCTCCAGGAAGCCCGGCTCAGCCTCCGACACCTTGGAGACCTTCCACACCGTCATGCCTCGCCGATCACCGGAGAGCAGGTTCGTTCTCAGGCCTGTAACTGGACTCACACCGTCGCCTACCGTTGTTTCCGCCGGCCCGTCCTTCAACACTATCACAGTCTCCAAAATCGCAACCACCTTTCAGCCTCCAACAACGGACCCTACCACCACCACCACTACTACTACTACTACTACAACAACTACCGCCCCGAGCGCAGAAATCATTCCGACTGCTAAAGAACAAATAACAGCGCCCATCTCCAGACTAACCGGCGCACGTAAAAGGTCCACGGATGCACACACATCTGTTTTTGCTCCAGAGAAAATGCTGCAGACCATGGTGTCTATGGTTTCCCAGCGAACCGCGAACGATGCTTGGTCTGCAGATAATCTCGGCGCATCTGTTACCTCGGCCGAGAACAGTCAAGGTGAGAATGTTTGAATGTAAATACAAGGCTCAATGAAAACAGACTCATTCAGATTTATTTTTTATCATTTCAAACGATACTCAACAATTGCGGGCTGGGGGTAAAGATATTTAGGATGCGTGGGAATACGTGTCTTTTTTTTTTAAGCACCCGATCCATTCTGATCCACAAAACGAGTACCGGAAGAAGAAGACGTTGAGAGTAATATTTCTTATAAAACGCTGCCGTAATATAATGAGCTCGATGGTGGCCCCGTGTTTTTGACGCAGAGAGCGACCAGACTGCAACAATGGGCAGACCTCTCGGATTGCATGGCATACCCCTTTAAAAAAATAATCTGAAAAGCACCAAATCCTCCACATCTCACAAAAAAATAAGAGTTAATAGGTAGACGTATTTATATTGCGTCCATTTTGGAGGCTATATTATACAGACCAGAGGCCGTTTTATTATGGGGTGAGTGTGCCAGATATTACAGTGGAA
>OOFE01001463.1:4885-21494 GCA_900323365.1 Monocentris japonica | reverse complement strand
GGAGATGAGGGGAGGTAGGGGTCCCTGGGCCTATGGTGGCCCGGATTGCCCTTGCCTTGCCTCTCTTTCCCCTAGCTGCCAGTGTGTCCTACTCTTTGCCCTCTCTGCTCCGCTGCACTCGCTCCCGTCCCCCCTCCCACCTCTCCCTGCGTGCCTACGCTGCCTGAGCCAGCTGCTCCCACTTCATCTTCAGCAGCGTCACCAGGCGGGGTATTAATCATGTTTTTCGAGGGGGACACTCCGCTATTTATCTCTCTGACACTTCCAGCATTCAGAGGCCCGTTGCTGGGCACAGCCCATTGAGTAGTAAGATTACACATTACTTCGCTCCATTGCTTCTCCCTGCCCTCTCCATTGACTGGTTGTTCAACGGTGGCATCAAGCTTGCACGATCGGACATAATTTATGCCCTACATGTATAAAAAACACTATCCTGTTTCTTTCTTTTTGCCCTCTATGCTCCAATTTGGCTGATGTGTAGCATGTATACATGTAGTGGCAATCATCTATTGGTTCCCATGGACTAGTCAACAGTTACAGTTAGTGGTATACTGTTATTGTGTTTAACTTTGATACAGAAAGACTTTCTCAGTTACTGAGAAAACATAGTAGTACAAACATGACACTGGTGCTCTTCTCTTCAGATACCTGTTAATATAAATGCCCTTTTATCCATCTGCTGATCAGAGAGAACCCATAGTTTCCTGAAAGAGCATCCATTACTCGTGCAAACATGCCCTAATGTGAAAGACATTTTATTTTTTCTTTTAAAATTTAGTTGAGATTTTAGTCTTAGTAGTAGTTTACATACAGTCGCTAGAATGAAAACTAGTAATTACTCTTGTATCTTAATACAAGATACTTAATATACTTAATACTAAATACTACAGAAGTCGACTCATTTCAGTTTGTGATGCACTCTCACATTCTTCAGTTTTCAAAGAGACAATCAGTGGAGATGAAAGCATCTGTTAACTCCAATTACTTGTGTTGACCCTTTTATCGCTTTTGTTCACACTACATTTGAAGACACTTACTCTACCGCCACTGTAGGGATACTGTCATTTACAAGTACAGCGTAGTTCATGGCATACGTACGGCATACTTTTGAGTATATATAAAAGGAATGAATGCACCACAAGTCTCTTGATATTTGATTCAGTATTTCACTTTGTAAACTCTACTGTGGAAGTTTTTAAAACAGCTGAATTATACAGACGATGAAAAAGGTGTCTTGGAGAAACAGGAAGCAGTTATGTTGGCTGATGGCCAGTCTAATGGGCTGATGGGAATGCTGAATGAACGAGTGACTCTCCTGGGATCCCCTCAGCTTTTGCTAGAGTTCTGAATTGAGAGTGTCAACTAACTCCTCCTCTGCTGAAAATGGAGGGTAAAAGTGCATTGAAATCCATCCAAATATTAAATCAAATATGTGTTCAAAAAGGAAGTGAACATGTTTAGAACAATAGAGTTAAGTACACCCTCAACCCCCACCCCATCCTCTCTCTCTCTCGCTCTCTCTCTCTTTCTCTCTGCTTCTATCTGTTTTTCTATCATTCCCTTGTTCTCTCTCTTTTTCTCTCTTTCACACACAGATTCACATGCATGCCTACACAAGATCCAAAAAGTGAGTAAGGACAAAGGCATATTTTGGACTAAAAGACACAAATTCTACATATTGACAGCACTTTGGAAAACTTAAATTATTGCTTAACAATTTTGGTGAGTGACTTCAGTGGTGCTCAGTGGAAAACAGCTCCTCCATCTCTCTCTACCCCTTTTACTTTACTATTTCCATCCTACAGATAATATTACATGCTAAAATTTTGAGATTAGCAGGGGGTGTACAAATTAAGTGAGAAAAGAAATCACTGTATGCATGCTGTATCCATTCTTAACCATAGTAGTTATATAGTAGTGCATATTTATTTGCCTCGTAACTCGTAAGTGATTACAGGGGAAAATTGGCGAAATAAATGTTTCTTTTGATTTTTACTCTCATTCATCCTGGAGACTATTTGCAAGCACATATGGTTAAAATCCAAGGTGTGAAATAAGCCCAAATGCCCATTGTTTTTGTGGATAAACAAAACACTACAAAAAGATTTTCTGCATTTCAACATTGTTTTCCAGCATTGTAACTTGAGCTACTTTGCCTACTTTGCCTACTTTGCCTTGCTTTCTAAAGGGATTCTTACTGCATGGAATATTTCAAAACATACCCTAGTGTCATAGCTTGAGCACGACCCAGATGTCTTATACAAGTGGAACCACAGTCCTCCCCAGGCCCCTGCTGCTCGTGGCCCAGGCTTGTGCTAATATGAGACAGGAAATGGCAGCATCAAGGCTTAAGGGCTAATGTCTACCTACACTGCCTGTAATTGGTCTTCTACAGAGCCACAAGGAGTGGGTGTTAGTGTGGGGAGGAGGGAGGTGCTGTTGGTTGAGGTGTGCTGCAGGGGGCAAAATGACTTAATAAAGTGATGATCTGGCATCTAAAGGCTAAATACAGCTGAAGATTGAAGAGAAGGGCAATGCGATTCTAGATTTGCATAAGGCACAGAGAGAGAGAATGAGTGTGTGTGTGTGTGTGTGTGTGTGTGTGTGTGTGTGTGTCTCTGTGTGCGTGTGGTTTCCACTCACCTGGTATTTTGGTTGTACCTGTCATGTCTGAACATAAGGCAAGGATTTTGAAACGTTAACCATCAGTCACTATGTCATTGGCTCTAAGACTGCTGGCTTCTATATAGACGGTGGCTCTCAGATGAAAGGCCTGGACTCCCCTCAAAAACCTTGAAAATGGAGCACGGTATATAGCTAGCAGTGGCTTCAAACAGGGAGAACATCAAATACTCCTGTGTGCGTGTGTGTGCGTGTGTGCGTGTGCGTGTGCGTGCGGGTGTGCGTGCGTGTGCATGTGCGTGTGCGTGCGTGTGCCCACATGCATGTGTGTGTGTGAGCTAACATACTTGTATATCTATAGGTATATTTGTGCATGTATTTGTGCATTGATGCTATGTGTGCGTCTATACATGGGTATGTGCATGTGTGTGTGTGTGTGTGTGTGTGTGTGTGTGCACATGCAGCAAATCCCACCCATATCAGCTCTAATGACACAGTATGTTGTGGTTGGGGCCACAGGATTTGGACATACGTTCACCTTTCTTTTGATGAACAGAAATTGAGACCAGAAGAAAGGGGACAACATTTGGACCAGGGATTCACCAAAGGGAATAAGATGAAAAGGGAAAGACTAGATGGCTAGTGAAACCCTGTCATGACCAACAGAGTGGCCCATTCAGCTGCTCTAATTCAGGGCATTAGTGCCTCACAGGATCAACATTGTCAAGGCTACAAACAAGAATTGTTATAGACTTCACTACTGTAGATTCTTTTATGTGTCCCATAGCATTCTTTTATGTAGTAGATTTCCTAGCAGAGTACCATACAGTAGCTCCATTATAGTGGTATGAAGTCCTCTTCATATAAAAATCATTTTAATACATATGCACAAAAACATATTTAGATATTTGTTTTTCAGAGTTCTAATCTAATCTGTGGGACGATATTTTTCTAGTGCACATGTTTTATGACCTTAGCAGTAACAAGAGCATTAATAGTGTTAGCATGATAAATCACCATATCTGCCACTGATTCCTGGAGGACTCCTGATATTCTGTCTCCAAATTTTCTATTGATTCTGATCAGACTGTGTAAAGTTGTGGCATGACCTTTCTTTACAATTCCCTTGCTTGGGTGTCCCTTAGCATCTGTGCTTCTCAGCACTAGAGAGGCTCATTAATGGTTTTGCAGGTGCCTTTATTGCTATGTTTCATCTTTGGACCTATGATTGATTGTTGGCATCGAGTGAAATTGGAAATGCTCTTTGCTGTGATTGTTTTGTTAAACATCTGCATAGTATTTATTACTAAGGTCAGATCTCCTTGGTTCTCTCATCCAAGAATGTATGATCCCAATCTACTCTTCTTCAGAAACAATTTTGTTTGGAATTGCCCCTACACTGTTTTGGTACTATAGAAAGCTTTCAGCAGTGGTGTTCATCTTTAAAAATGCTACAGTATTTGTGTCATTCTTTATTAATGTTAATAATGGTGACGTTCATTTAGTCTGTCTGTATCGTAGTTCAATGCATTTTTAATAACTGTCCTATTTGATTATATTTCTTTCACAGCATCTGTATGGTTAGGATCAATAGCTGATTATCAATAACACTTGTGTGCCAACATGTGTGCCAAAGCTAGTTGGTGCTCAAAACACTGCATGAAGCCTCATGAACAAATGTGTTTTCATTCCCACAGTCAGACTGTCAGATAAACATTTGATGACAACTTCATATACCCTGTGCCAGCATACCCTAAAACTCACAATTTGAGTGTGACTATGATTAAGAGGCTGACCCTATTCTACCAGAGGGTCAAAGGTCAAGCCTAAAATATCAGAAAAACATGTTTTGTGGTGTAGATTAGTGTCATTAAAAGCACGGAGCGATTGGGCATTTGGCCGAATATCATAGACACTTTCATCTACAGTATCATGCTCTATGCTCGTTAGTGATTAACAGTATCAGAGTTCAGTGAAGTAGCGTCCAGTAGACACATCGGTTTGGAGTAAAAGCAAAGCAAAGAATGTTGTGCAATGCTACACTAAATCACCTAAACCCAAAATATTTGAATGTGACAGCCAACTCTGTCTCTTTGGGAGTCCTTGGCATTAGCAAGTTTGAGAAGCCCTACTTTTTGGTATGTAAAGCTCATGTTCAAATATACAGGAACGGAAATACACCTGCCTCTAAATTGAAGAAAATGATAAAATTGGATTTTCAACCATTTCTGAATATGATGATATTCAAGTCTGTAATTAATTGAATTATTAAAAGTAAGTACATCTGCCGGAGTAATCGGTGTAATTGAAGTGTTTTGTGTTTAATGAGTTGTTCATTAAGGGCTCTGAAATGAAATACCCCCTACCATTTCATTTTATTTTTTTTTCATATTTAGTTAGTGGCCTTTTACCTTAATTATACTGAAATGAGATTAAAAATATGCATTTTTTTTCTTCAGGTATGTTTGCACCATTATATCTCATTTATAATGTATTGATCAAATCAAGGAGAAGATTATCACATGATGGTTGTGTTGTCTTTCATTTCACAGGAATTTATTTTTTGTTTTCATTCAGATCCACAGGGTTTTCATATCAAAGCTTTGTAGCATCGTCAGTGTCTTCCTTAAGTGTTAAATTACAAAGCCATCCTTATTATACATTAGAGGCTGTTCATTTGAACTTCACAGTTGAAATAGGATTTCCAAACCAACTATGTGTAGGCAATGAGAGGAAAATCATTGATCCCTTATTGCTGTCCCAAAGGGTCCACTGGTGGGGTAAAATTAAGAAGCCCTTAAACTCTGCAATTGCCAATAATGAGCCATCATTACTCAAATTACAGCAAGCACTGATTGGGTTTAAAGTAATGAAGAAAACAACATGATCAATCATCATCAAGGCCTGGTGTCGTCATGTCAGAGCCCAGGCCGTGTGGCGGGGCAGGGCTCCATCTACAGGGGCCAGTACTGGGCCATGTCCTTGGGGCAACCATCCATCCTCCAACATCAACATCTCAGACACAGTAATACCTGAAACTTTCACTTTGAGTCTGGAGCACCACAATGACCACCACCTCATGTTAATAGTATAGTATATTAAACAGATGATGGGACAGATGCTTTTGTCAAAAGGTAATTCTTGGTACTGGATATGATTATTATTAATCCGGTACAGGCTAATCATCCATGGGCTTTGCTGTCCAGATGTTGACTTTTGTCTGTCTTTTTGGCAGTCATTGCCACCAGAAATGGAATTTGTAAAGAGCTGAATTGAATAGCTACTTTTTATAATCTGTACCATAGATGGTGTTGTCAAGCACCCGGACTCCCGATTATCATTTTAATACCCTGGGTGGACTTATTTCACCAGGTTGCTGACAGAATGGTTTTTGAAAGTAAGGCATCTTAGCATTTTCCCCTGGTTCATCACAGATAGCTTTATTAAGATAAGAGACTCTCATAATGGAATGAATCTGAGTCAGGTGTTTTATTTGTCTGATTGCTAGAGATATTAGTGCCATTAGTGTTTTGCACGGGAATCTTACTGACAAAAGTTTAGTGGTAAGAGTGGTCAGCTCCTGAAACAATCATAGTCTTGCAGTATGTCTCATACTGTATATACTATATACTGTATATATGTTGTATATATGTTGTTTCATTCTCATTCTCTAGCTGTGCACGCTCTCAACTCATCTTCTCCCACCTACTCCTCATTTAACTGTTCAACCAGCCAGCCTGCCCCCAATCTGTAGCAGGAGAGGCAAAAGGCGCACTAGCAAAGTTTTATTGCTGATCCAATCCCTGTTCAGATTCAGTGTGCATGAAAGCTCCTAAAGTTGCCTACCATCAATAATGAGGTCTCATTTACACAAATTACTCTGAACGCTGATTAGGTATTATCTAACAGCAAGGGCCACCTCGATCAATCATCATCAGCCCGTGGAGCGTCAATGGACATCGAAAGGTTAACCCAGATCTTGGAGGCCCTAGCAGTGTCAGCAGAATCAGTGTGGGAGGCCTCTATGCTGTCGATAGAGCAGCCAGACAATTAGGTAATGATTAAAATAGCGGCACCTGGGACTCAATAAGAAAATGAGCCATCCCGGCATAATTTGAGAATGATTTGTTTACCAATCTATATAGCTGTAGAAGAAAGTCACTGAAGTGCAATGTATTAAATGCATTGGGTCATTTCTCTGCCACTACAAACTTTCTGAAGTAGTTTGTGGCATGCCATGCAGTTTGACATTCATGGTAAGGTTTAAGCAGAGCCTGAAGGGAAAAGTTACACCATAAGCATATAATATAATTTATTGTATATTTACAGCACATGTATCTGAGGTGTGTATCTGTGTAGTAATGTCCCTACAAACATCAGCTAAACTTCCACCCGTCCATTTTCTAGCCACTTATCCAGTTCAGGGTCACGGTGGCAACAGGGCAAGCAGAGCAGGCGCTCCCAGGCATGCTGGGAGATGTAGTCCCTCCAGCATGTCCTGGGTCTGCCCCGGGGTATCCTCCCTGTCGACCATGCCCAGTACGCCTCCAAAGGGAGGCACCCGAGGGGCATACTTGGTCAAAAGGGCATCATGAGCCAGTGTGACTTAATGCCAAGATTGCAAAAGTGAAAATGAAAACTTCACACAGTAGAAAACATATTTGCAAGAATTGGAAATTGAACCCAGGTCCCCAAAGACAAATGTATATGCCCATCCACCACCTCAACCTCTGCACCTTCACTTTCCATAACACTATTTTAATGTCAAACTACAGCCTGATTCTAGTTGTTTCTCCTCCTTGTAATCCTTTTGTGGTGGGGAAACATATTTGTCTCATTTATTACTTATTATTTTATTCGCATTTGCACAGAATTTTGTGAGGCTAGGCTGTGCAATGCCTTGGTCACCAATAGAGATCGATTAAAGTCTTTAAATTCCTGGTTCTTCAATATGCAGCTGTGAGATGAAATTAAATAAGTAGCTTGAAGATGAAAATGTGGTTGAATGCAAGAATGGAACTGCTTGTTATCCAAGAATATGTAGTACTAAATGGCAATTACATTTTTGACACTGTAAGCACCCAAGCATACTCTGACACTAAACAGTCCTGCTCTTATACAAGATTGAGAAGCATCCTCATCTCAGGCCATTTAGAGCACATTCTTGTACTTTGGCTGAGCAGGAGATGCAGCATAGCATTCAAACGGTTGCAGGCCAATAATATCAGTCTAGCTGGCTAAACTCTAGCCAGTTATCTGTCAGTCCAGTTAAAATAACACCCTCAAGACACAAGTGAAAATGTAGCATGGTAGGCATAACTGATGGGCTGCAGGGCTGAATGACATCCAAGGAGCTGACATATCAGTGGTTGACGTGCTTCATTAACACAGTTCATTTGTTCAAACAATTCAGCCTTTTGTGTAAATATAGTAGGGTAATACAGTATATGCTGGACATGTTTTTACTTATGTTTTAATTCCCTCTGTTTTTGAAAAAGAATACTTTTAACCAAAGTTGTTTTTCCATTGAGCCTGCTTTGGTGTTCCTACTTTTCCTAGTATTATTAATCCTCATGATGGAAGAGGGTTTTCCATTCAGAGGAAGGACCCAATGGCTACGTCAACTGCTGCAGCTTGCTGATTTGAATAAGGAAATTAAATCCCATATCTTTCCTCTCTTTGATCCCCATTGTTTGACTATTGCATACTCTGGGACAGAACATAGACATTTGACCTGTAATTTTAGAAATTATTTGCACTGCATTGCCAAAGACCAGATGGCAAATAAGAGTAAATTGTCAAGAGAATGTGAGTGCCTTGATCAGCCAGAACATGATTGAATATACTGCATGCACTCTTCATATTATTCACTGCTTAAATTACTTAAAAAATAAGAAGTAAACAATATAGACCTCCGTGTACTGTGGTAATGGTATACAGATATGTGGACAGTTATATACTCTACCTTCAAATATTCTGGTTATCACATTGCAGTAATGTGTGATATTATCTGGAAAAGATCTGCCACAAAGAGCAACATGAGCAACAAAGCCAAAATCCAATAACAGATTACATACTTATTACCCTGCACTCCTTGCAAGATACTTCAAGCCAAATATTTGCTCTTTGGAAAACCTTGTTACCCAAATCAGGTGGTGGTCCTTCGTATACATCCATCCCATAAGGAGTGAGTGCAGAGCATGCTGTGTGTATCCACTAATACAAATGAACTTTTACGGATAGGTCTGGCACTTAAAGCAATGAACAAACAGTGTAGCCTCTTTATCTAATGGGTAGCAGTGGGGCACAGCAAAGATATGATGAGACATGAAGGGCCATTGCCTCCGGATGGAGGCGAGTGCTATCAGGCCACCAGGATTAACACGTCCCCCACAGCCGAGTCACATGCAGCTCCCACACTCTGCCAAACAAGTGGCGTTACAAGTGTTATTACGCTCACCTTTCAGAGGGGGTTTTGGACAGAGAGATTATTAAAATAACCACAGGGCACTGCATTTGTGGCCAGAAGTACATAAGCCACTTGAGGGTGGTGGCCTACACTTTGTGTTTCTTGAAATGCACCTATAGCTGTCCTCAGAGTGCCAGTATGGCACTGAGGTGACTCGGGGTCTGTACCTGCGTTAGCCTTTTAGTCATTATGTGCTTATCACAGTAGTTCTTCATTATTGAGCCTGTTTTTCACTGAATTCACTCAGACCAAGACCAAGATTATTTTGCAGTGACCCAGTTCAACATCTGATGCTTCACATTGTCATTTGACTTGACTAGGAGCTCTTTTCTTTTAGAGGATGGTGAAAGGTAGTGAACAAGTGCCTCAACAGTTTTTTTCTGCCATCAGTGTATAGCCTTTCAAAGAGGAGGTGATTGACAACATCCACTCAGTGCAACTGTGCGGTGTATTATCATAGTTGTCCATCCTGTCTAACTGGAGAGGATGTCCCTGTCTTCAGACGATGCTTTTCATGAAGTGGTTCTGCCCGATCATTGTCAATAAATAAATCTGATAATTGTCAGTGCAGACAGCTGTTTGTGACAGCTTTGTTGTCTTGACTCACTGCATCTTGTCACTCTCACAGAGGGAAAAGTGAGTTTTATATACTCTGACTGCCATCCGGGGAGCGGAGACATTTGCACATGAATCAATTGTCAGCATCACTGTACTCTGACAACTCAGTGACAGCTCACATACATTGAGAATGTTGTTGTGCACTTTTTTCTAGGTGGCATCCAAAGTTTGTGCCGATATTTTTCCCCATCATGTGATTCAAGGAATCTAGAATATCAAGGTTATTTCTATCATTATGAAAACAGAAGTGCAGAAATCTTCAGAATTATGGACTCGAGCAGAACAGGAAAGTGGATGAAACATCTTTTTTTTTTCAAATAGCTCCTCTTTCAACAGCTACTTGAAAGTGAGCCTCTCCGATTATGATTGTGGCTCTTGTTGCTCAAGATAACTGCTTGACATTTGCTAAATCAGTCAGTGTCAGTCTTGCATACTCAATTTCCTTCCACTTGAAAGCTCTCTCCAACTTTGGCATTTTGCAATGTTCTGTCACTCAAACAGAATTTGCTATGGGTATCGATAAACAAGAAAAATCTGACAGCATAGCAAACATAAAGCTGTTTTTTATTACAGAAATAACTCATTGTGCTTTCCAGCCATACATTTGGACTGAAAATGATAGGCACAGAAGAGGGAACATATATTATTTTAGATTTACCTTGCAATACAATGTGTCTTTTGACTTTGGTGATATCGTGTACTGTTAAATTTCCACTTTAACCTCATTTTGAGTAAGGTCACCTCAACAACAGAAGTGTGGTGATGGATATGTTACATACAGGTATTGAACCCATGAACTTTCTGTTACATAACTGCCATTATCCACTGGGACCACCTGCTTATGAGCTTGCCTGGGTGTCAGAAATACTAGTACAGATTTATTTTTAGCCTATTTAGGCACATACATTGTAATGTTGTTGACCTAGCTGTTACAGCGCATAGGTTAATAATCTTAAAGAAAATTAAGATGACCTGCTGTCAACAGCAAGCCACTTACCCTGGTAGGCAGTGGAACATTGATCTGTGGTGCCAGTTACATTTCATCCTGGACATCTCTTAAACGCTTTGCCAGTGTCAGTGCACTTTGAGCGCTACCGGTGAAAAGATAATCACAGCGATCAGTGTCCTTTAAGGCTTGACCAGCCACAATACTCTGTTCACATCAACGACTGTGCACTCACTTATGCCTAATGGCTCTTAAGTTCCCTTGCTCTGCAGCCCCCTAGCACCCTCTGACTTACAGTCCGTGAGCACCAGGGCTGATCAATTAAAACGACTTGAACATTTACAGGCCCATCAATAAGCAGTCCCCTATGGCTCAACAGTACCTGTTGAAGTGTCTCGATTTGGCTGATGTGCAGAGTCACTTGTTTCCAATCAATGCACCTCAATGTCATAAACAAAGCTGATTCACAGCCAGGCCAGAAACAAAGCAAATTTGTAGTCAGGGATCAATGAATTAATGTGTTAAGACTATCACACTAAACATGATACATACTCACTGTACACATGTATTGCTACATTTTGTTCCCACGGTGCTTCCTAAGTCATTGCTGTGATCCTTCATCCCTCTCTACCTTTCTGTAGAAACATGCTCTATGTTATAAGTAGAGTAAGAGTAGCCAAAACTCATATTTCGGGGAACAAGGCTTTATCTGTCCCTGGGATGTGGACTATGGTGCTTTGGCGACATACACTCTAATTTATCATTTCTACAGACCAGACTTGTAAGAAAGATCCAACAGACTGATGTGAATAGAGTAGAAATAACAATTTCATTAGAGTGAAAAAGACATTGCATTTGCATGAGAAGCGCGAGCTGCATTCACCTCACTGTTGTTAGAGATGAGATTGAAGTTGAAGCTATAAATGGGCCGAGCAGCTCCCTTAAGGGAGCCTTGGTTGACATGTGTTACTAAATCTTATGGAGATGCCATCTGCCTCTGTGTTAACTGTTGGGAATGCTAACCTCTGTAGACACTGAAGTCACCCAAAACTGATCGGATCTTGAGAGGCACACTCACAAACTGGAGGTTCAAGACAGCTTGATACTTCCTTGATGTTTTATATTCAGGGATCTTTATTTTCCTATTGAGAGGCATAACTAACATGCTGGTCGTAAAATACAATAGCACTGTTAGTGTGTGTGTGTGTGTGTGTCTGTGTGTGTGTGTGTGTGTGTGTGTGCCCAGATGTGTGCCTGGGCCATAGTCTTGTAGTTCTGAGTTTTTACAATTAGCAAGAGACATGGACACAATTGTCAGTTTCTTCGCACTTTACATTTATTTTGTTTATTTTGTTCAGTAGTCCAAAGTAAAAGTGCTGGATTGAGCATGGTGATCAGGTCCAGCCTGTGCAACACTGACACTATGGAGTTGGTTGTGGGTGGATACACTTGCCTGGAGCAATGGGTCATGACTTTGACATACCAGGCTCTCTGTCTTTAGAAGTGAGTGACACGAGGAGGCAGCTCGCTGATGCCTTTCACATGGGAATCACAGCTTGCAGCAATTTTAAAACAAAAACGTCTGCAAGACTTTGTGGGAAAATTCAATTGTGAGCTTTTTGGTCCCTTTATGTTTCTCTTAAAGTAAACTGCTGTCCAAAGTTTATTAGTTCAGATAGCATTTTTGTCCAAAGAAAAGAGCAGCTGTGTTTTCAGTCCTGCCCGCAAGGTCACTCAATAGACATCAACTAAAAATAACTTCTTCTAAAAATTCTTGTCATGGCAATTGTTGGATGCATAGTCAGTGATTATTTCATGTATTGTTAATTATTATCAAAAATATCAGTCTTAGTTTTCACCAGGTATGCTATTAAACCGATTCAGCTAATTTATTGAGTTGATTCTTAATTCACTCCGACTAGTGGATAAGAAATTATTGGTGACATTTGGCAAAAATAGAAAGCTTCAAAGTACTTTCTTCTTCGCAGTGTTTGACAGTGAAAGCATCAGTGGTGTCAAAGTATCTGCTTTGCTGTCTTGAACCATTGTGCAGCGCTAATCAGTTTGTGAGCATGTGGAACTTCTCCTGACTACTGAGCCATACAATCTGCACACCTCAAAGACACCTTTCCTATGGAACAGTGGGGGGCTGCTCGCTTTACAGTTTGTAAGTTCTTCACTGAGTCTTGTGTAGAAGTTTGTGGGCTTACTACTCAAGGGGGGGTCTTCAGTGTTTTCCTAGCATGTCCCATGGGTGTCTTTTTCAGCTGTAATGAGGCCTCCTGGACCAGAAAGCTCTCTTTAAAACAGGGAGTAATGAGTCCTTGTTGGCAGAGAGAACGGGGATTTGCACTACTCAGTGGAAAGGGAAGGTCGCTGAGAGGAGTTTTATTTTGGGAAACTGTCTTGTTTCTGAACCAAACAAAGCTTAAAGGGAAACACTACAAAGTCCTAGTCCAGGAATTGGCTATTGTGGTCTAAAGGAAATTCAACACCTTCCAACATGGAGTTGACAGCTTATGTGCTACCCTCACCCTGATGGCAGGAATTATTATAGTTGGCAATATCATTTCCCCATAAAATGTTCATATAGTCCTATACTTTGTTGGAATGCATGTATTCTGGGGGAACAGTTCGTTCACATGTCACATATGCTACATCAGTAATGAGACTTTTCCAATGTGAAAGTACATGATGTACATGAAGTACATGAGTACATTGAATTTAAACCTTGATGGGAATGTGTTAACAATGGATATTTCATAAGCTTTAGACAAATACTGCATACTGCCACTTATTTTCTTTTCCATAACAGTGTAATTTTCCCAGACATGATATGGATACTAATGGGTACCTCTGTTTCTTTTTCTTTCTTATCTCTACTTTATGACTAAGCCACATAATCAAAGAGCCTTTGCATTAAATAGATGCTCAGAATTGTCATGAAATTTGAAGAGGAGGTCAACCAATCACATGAAGAGTGGGCAAAATTTAGACTGTTTCAACAGTGCTAACTTTAGACTCAAAAGGTTTCTTGCCCTACATTGACCCAGAGTAGGGTAGATTGAGTCTAGCACCTGCTAACCTGGGGCCGGGTGGAGAGGCCAGGCAGTCTGCGACCGCCTCACGTCATCCCTCTGCACCAGTAATAGCAGTCACACAGCCTGCCACCGTGACACATCCGAGCATAATTGGCCCTGACAAGAGGGCAAATCATCAACACAGGCCTGATAAGCATTACAGCCAGATGACAGCGTACAGAAGTGTGTTAGCAACAGTGTGACATATCGCATTACCACTGTGAATATAATAAAGGAGATACTAAGCACTATGGCAGCTTCAATGACCAGCCATTTCTTCTTCCTTGTACAGGGCCATTATGTCCCATTTACTATTGCTGATAAGTTGCACCCAACTGTCACCTTGGACATAGACACATACATGCAGCAGATAGGTATTAACCATTTGGTGCCAGATAAGCAATTAATTCATGTCATGGTTTGAGCCATTATTGTTGTAACAAGCTCCCTGTTGTCTTGGGGGATAATGCTATGCACAGCTCCTCTTGATTGTAAACAAAGTATATCGTTGCCGTGAAAGAGGATGTCATGCAATACATTTTTAGTGTGCATGATCTTTCAGTCACCCAATAAACATACTTATTTTGATCATACATCTAAATGTACGAGAAAAAAAATATTCCTGAGAGACAGTCTGTTATATGAAATATATGATCCACGTAGTATAGAAAACTTTTCGCTACACATCTGAAATAAGTTTTCACCTTCTGTGTTACTCTATGACTACCTCTAAACTTACTTACTCTGATTGGAGTCTTTATGACAGACTTGAGAGATTGATTTCTGACATGAAGACAGTGGAAAATCCATTTCCCTTAATTGTTTTACCACTTGTATTAAAGGCAGTGCCATGTGTAACAGGAGCTTTCAGATACTGGGACAGGTCTTGAACCTGATAACTTGTACATGTTTTATAGCTGTTACATTATAAATTATTTCCACAGACTGAGGCCTTGAGGGATCATATTCTCTCAGCTTCAGTTACTGGTAACATCTTTTAATGATATTAACAAATTTGCAGCTCTAGTGTTTCAGCTTTATCTGGGAAATCTTAAACGGCTCCATGGTAAATACTTGGTTATGATATTATCAGGCACAGCCCATTGTGTGCTGGGTGGATCATATGGCTATTAAAAGTGGGCCAGAAGTGGTAAGCTCATAAAGGCCTGTGTTGCTGCCTAACAGCCTGCCTGCATTTCCTGTTTTAACAGTGAGATATTGTCTGGAAAAGTAGGAGAGAACTACCATTTTAATGGTTGCAAAAGCAGCTTTTTATGGTTTATTTGTCATGGCTCTATGGTGCTTTGTTAAACCTCTCATTAACCTTGTTTCTGTGCCACATTTGATACAGTATTGTATTTCTGCTCAACTTCAATGGTGCCATCGCTAATGAGGCCCTCAGTAAAGTGTATGCCCAAATAAATGTGTTTTAGGGTTCACACTCTACCAGCCTTTTGTAGTGTTCAATTAGCCTCACACTGTTTGTATAGATTCCTTTGGCAAACTGAGCCCATTCATTATTGGCTGTACATTTACCTTGCCACTTCTTCTCATTAGTTCCATATGGGCCATAATGCTTCTACAGCAGTTGCCAATAAATTGAGACGTGACTATCAGAGGATTAACACTGCTCTGTAATATGGAATTCATTCATATCATTTTAATTATGCTGTAAAACTTATGTGATCTATTTTCATAGAGTGGTTCTTTAATTATAGTGCCAGTAATATCAGGTCCAAGCACGGCGCTCTAAATACGACCAGGATAGGCTCATCTGAGGATGTTTTTTCATAGAAATGAGGAAGCACATATCAATGATTGACAAATTAGTGACATAAGGTAATAGTAAACAGATTTTATTATTTCAACATATAAATTATATATTATTATTATATAGTCATACATTAGATTTAGTTTTATAGGACATGTAATCTAGAAAAATAGAAAAGGGGTAATGCTTTTCTCTTATCATTTTATCTCTTAATTGGTAATGTGTACACATTTCCAGGTAAATGTACACTGTACACTGATACTAATGAAATTAGTACATGGAAAAATGACCTGCCAGATATCATTCCAAGGAGCCATGCCGACTTGTCCTACCTCCATAGCCACACAAGACATGACACCTTTAAATCTCAGCACGGAACTATGCCAAAGCCCATTTCATCCCAAAGACAGGGAAAGGGATTTGCCGCCACTAATAGAGTTCAAAGATTGCAGCATGTCAGATAAGGAGTCATGGGAAGTGAGTGACAGCACTGGGTATGAAGTGAGGAAGGATGTGCGCTCTGCTATTTGAATGGTTGTGCACTGTTTAAAGGGGATTTGCTCCATCACTAATCAGCCATTGCCACTATTTTTTGCAACATTTCTGACTTTTAATAGACTAAACAGCAAAAATGGGGAAATGTTCCACAAAATCAGACTGAGAGGGGCACAAGCAGCGTCAGTCCAGACAGCTATTTATTGGAGGTGACAGTTTGCAAATATCTCAATCTGAGGAAAGGCACTTGGGGTGACACTGAGGAGTGCCGTGAAACTGGAGGAGTCAGCAGCCAGCATTTATTTCATCAGGCTTTGTCCAATGAGGTACAGTCGCCTGACAGCATGAGATTAATCCATTCTGCATAGATCTGTATAGCTTAATGAAAACATACTCCAAAGAGATGAAAGGATGACAGGGATATAAGCTAATAACAAGCTTTAGAGGAAATGTCTAAATGTTAAATTGCAATCATTATGTCCCAAGATGCTCTTATTTGGGCATCTACATTTTCTCTATATATACCAAACTATAAATTCAGTTTTGCTACAAATGACCATCACATTGACTGCTGAGTGGCTACTGTATATGCCCCGCACACAGCCCCC
>OOFE01001455.1:4738-15757 GCA_900323365.1 Monocentris japonica | reverse complement strand
CATGCAGTTATTATTTATTGGGATTTATTAGAAATTGATATTAAGAGGTATTCCTCTATAATCATCCTACAAGTTGTGTGTGTGTGTGTGTGTGTGTGTGTGTGTGTGTGTGTGTGTGTGTGTGGTAGCGGATACAATGGAAGATAAAGATGATACAGATGTATAAAGTGTCTCAAACAGCTGTATTGCACATGTTCTGGCACTGAATCATGTCTTTGAAGTAAATCTTTTGTGGGGACTGTAAAATAAGATGTAGGATACTGACGTGTAAGAGACCACATCAGTCACCTGGGTAGCGAAATTAGAAGCACTGTTCAAATTAGAAAGGCTTTTTCTTCAGCTATGCTCAGTTCAACAAAATGCTCTGAAGCCTGCAGTCTATTCAGAACCTCAAGTCAATGCTCTTCTCATTGATAATGCTACATTTGGGCCAACTTTTCACTCACTTGTCTGCTTCCAAGAGGGGGCAAAAGGGGCAAAAAATGTTTTTGTTCTGAACATGACTAAATGCAGCCACTATTTGCTCCAATAACATTACAAGTTTCCAGGCTGGTGGTACAGTGGTTCACCCGTTACCTCAGGCATAGAACCTCATCGCACTTCCTGTTTTCCCTGTGCCAGTGAGGTTGGACAATAGCAGCGCATCTCATCCCTGTGTTTTTCTTCTGGGTGGATTCTTGTTGAATGATGGATGAAGCAGTGCCCTCCTGTTTCCCTTTGATGTTTGGGCTCTGGATTATTCCTCAGCTCAGTGTGGTTGTTTTTAGGAGAGTTTGCTCTAATCTCATGTGCTTCTGTCACACTGCGATGAAAGACAGCCTGTTGGTATTGGCTCAATGCTGAGTCTGAGTCACAGACACAGGTGCACCATGGGGCGAGAGGTGGCCACACTACAAACTAAGCCTTACATTGTGCATGATGGAATTCATGAGGAACACATACAATAAAAATAATGTGGCAGTCATCCAAGGAATGATCATTGACAAATTAAACATTTATTCACTGATAGGGATTTCCACTTATGAACTGTGCATTCACCCTGAAGCAGATGTTATGATAGGCAGTTGAGGTGTCATGTGATCATTCATAGATTTAGGGTATACAGGTTCAGGGGCAGGGTCAGACTGATGTCACACATGTGGGGGCGGGGAAGACTCATTACCCTGACGTGGAACACCTGAAAAAGGGTGGGCCGGAGAGATAAGGACGTTTATTGTTTTGCCTTTTTGTGATCCACACCATTTTTTTTATAAACTAAAACCTGAACTACCTACCACCACATGGGCTGGCCCTGTAAACCTACTAGCTGCGCCAGAGGAGGACCGAAGGGATTGATCCTGAACTAACCCCTGCATCTAGGTTGGTGTGTCTAAACCTAAGCCCCCCAAAGCAGAGGAATAGGGATGCATTCACAAATGTAGCACAAGTCACCAAGTCAAACGCAACACATGCAGGAACAAAGTTCTAGGTTGCGTGCTGGCTAGATCTGAGGTAGGGATATATCTATATATGAAATGAGTTGGTAAGCCTAGTTTAGCCACGTAACACAGTGCTCTTCAGCAATCACATAGTGGTTTCAACTTGTAAAACCTGATTTTGGAGTGAATAAACAGACAATTTACAGAATTCTGTTCCCCCCCACCCCCCAGTGAACCTAATCCTTTAAAAAGGGCAGAGGTTTTAAAAACAAACCAGTGACTGTGCGCTTTTGTTGCAGGACTTTACAAACCTGACAAGTTTAGCCTTCACAGCTAAGCTATTTGCGATTAACATGTCTTCATCTTCTATATACAGGATTATCTTAAAACAACAATTGTCAAGGAAAAATGCAGCCAAAACCTACATCACAAAGCAAGACATGTCCTTTGACAAGACGCCTACCTTTTGAATCCTCTTGTATTATCCCCAACAGCACAATATAATCTTACTGTATACACTATATGGCATGGGCATGTCTACTAACACCTGCATGCCACAGGTGTGTTTGTGTGTGCTTTATGTGTATAGTGAGCATCCTGTAATTAGTCCACTCTTACATCCCATCAGCTACTAATGAGGATCATTTGGTATATGTACCAGGCATTAGGAGCTTTTGGTGCTAAAGGCTAACATGTCTGTTGTCTGAAATGGATTAAATTAAATTGAGTTTCTTATTGATCAGCGCTCAAGAATTCAAGGATGTGGTTCCCCCCCCAGGTGTTCAGGTGTTTTTGGGCACACAACTCACATTCATTTCTCCTGTAATTGCTGTTTTCCTGCCTTTATCCTGCTTTCTGTATTGTATCACATCCTTGAGAATGCTAATTGGTTGATTACATGAATTGCATTGTACATTACATCTGCCTTTGCTTGTTGCTGGGGTGCAACAAACAAAATCCCTGTAGGATAGGTGGGTTTCAAAACCTGCTCTAACACAGCAGGAAGCTTCTCATCCAGACAGCCAATTCCACTGACATTTCTCCCTTTGTGTGTCAGCTTAACTATTTGGCCACAGAAAGCTCAGGGAATAACAAATGTTTTGATTACAGAAATAATCAGCCGTTGAAGATTAGCCTCCAAAACATACTTAATTCATGTCAGGGCTGGGGGGTGTTTTCTACTGTGGCTTTCTACCAGCTGGGGTGGGCTGCAGGGGTGGTGGGTAAACAGCGGCTCTGATGGCGGTGGTTGGTGGCCTACAGTGGTGATCTGTTCCCCTGGGGAGCAGTCCTGAAGAGGAGGGGATTACCTCAATCCTCTCTCCCTCCTTCACCCCTTCCAACTCGACACTTCAGACCCAAACAAAGGCTCTGGGACTCTGGGCCTCAGGCCCCTGGCGCGCTGCTAATCCCATTCCAGCTGGACAACAATCCGTCTGGCCAGGGGCCCCTGCAGGGCTGTAAGCCCCCAGTAAGAGGCTTGGAGGAGAAGTCAGACAGCTCGTCAAGGATGAGGACTTAATTAGCCATGCAAAGTCAACCTGGCTAATTGAAAAGATTCAACCTGATTGCCGCCACAGGAGAAGAAGAGTGGAGGAGAGCATTTTCTGTGTTTTTTATTCTTTGTCCAAGGTGCTCTGTTGCCAGGCGAAGAAAAATGCCAGGGATGAGGTATCCTTGCTGCTTCAGAGTTGGCATGGTGAAAAGAGACCTGCTTGTAAGGTTAATTGGGCTGGACACGGTGCCAAGATAAAGTATGAGGGAACCTGTCTTGAAGTGTTTTGCTGGTTCTGAGCTTAATCTTTCATGACGGGCTTTATCTGGGGGGTCAGGAGGACAGTCCTGGGAGTGATTCTACATGCAGATGCCATTGGAAGCCTAAAGTTTAAAAAACACAAGAAAGACTGGGTGTGTTTGTGATGTTTTTGTGTGTGGTTGTGAGTGTGTGACTTTATTAGTGCATGTGTGTCCTTGTGTACGTGCATATCTGTGTGCATTTCTATGGGTGTGTGCATGTGCGGGCAAAAAATGGTCAGGTGAGACAGATCACTGCGGCAAATTCCTACTGTTTGTGTACCCAGGGTGAGCTGATGTCAAAACTCAGTCAGCACTCACTGGGCAGACAATGCACACACACCTCACCGAAATAAAACAGAAACTCTCCTGACCCTCTCTCTCTCTCCACTCTCTGTCAACACTCTGTTAAAGCGTGCCATCGCTGCTCCAACATAATGTGTTTAGAAACGTCGCACTCCCTCAACCTCTCAGACTCTGTAATGCATTTGGCCACACAACCCCCCATCTCTCTTATCCATAATGTGTTTGAATATGCCACCTCTCCCCAAACATGGCGTGTTTAAAGAATGCCACACTCTCGAGCGCAATCATTGTAATGCGCTTGAGTGTACAAGGTACCTCTCTCTCTCTCTGTGTAATTTGTTTGACAAAGCTAGCCTCTCCGACGCCACTTACACCTAATGTATTTGAGCGTGTGCTATATACACTGGTCTCCCATGTACACAGTAACACACACACACACACACACATACCTGGTGAACAATTTTTCTCAGAATATACAATTGATAAAGCCTACTTAAAATCCTGCAATTAGAAATGGCATACATAAGCCAAAGCTTAATATCGAAAAATACAGTTTAAATAAATACATTCACCATATAAAACAGTGTCCCCCTTTCTCCCTTTGTCAAGTCAAATGTCTGGCTTTCATTTAGTCTCTCTCTGTCTTTCTGAGCATATTCTTTCTCCACCCAACCCACTCAACGTCTTTTCCTCCTGTTAACACATAGTAAGCTCCGCACTGACCCAGAGCTGCAGAAACCAATCGCGCCCAGCTACAATGCTAATGGTCTTCATGGGGTGACCGTACTGTATACAGTGTGATCATCAGGGATTAGCGCAGCCATCTGCACATGGACCCATCACTCATAGGCGAGGACAGCTGAAAGTAATGGCAGTTTCAACAGAAAATGATTTGACAACTTTAAAGCTGTTTTGAATTCTCTTGCGTATGTGTCAAAAATCTGATTTGGGATCGAGGCTGGTGCTGTAGTGTATGTTTTTGTCTATAAGTTATCTCCATAACGTTGTCCACCAATTACAGCATATCCTATTCTCATGCTCAGGTAATCCCTTGGCACACAGTTTGTTAATACCACAGTAATGTTTTGTCTGTTTAATATCAAATGCGATGCTTATGGAATCTACTGGAATAAAAGCCCCGGTGTTTCAGGCAATTAACCTTTTCTACTGTGTAAATGTCTGCCTGTGCACCTCATCCACTCTGGGAGAATGCACGGCACGTTTCAGGGAGGCCCCGGCCGACGCAAGAGGCACAGGAGGGCAAGAGTCCTCTGTGTGTGTGTGTGTTGAAGGGCAGGAGATGCATGCAAAAGAAATCAGTGTGGTCTCCGAAGAACTGGTTGGAGTTAATATTGTAGGGGGAGGGGAGTGATGTGTGGAAGCTGAGAGGAGGGCAGTGGGAGAGAGAGGGAGGTAGGACATTAATAAAAACCAAATCAGCCAGGCTTGACATAAACACCCCATTGTTCTTTGATGTGACGGCAGCAGCCACACAGTTGGCAATGCAATACATCATGTGCAAGACGGCTCAAGACCCCCCATCCCCTCTCTATTGCTTCATGCAACCACTGACGACCACATACGCTCATGTACTCTCAGGCTCTGTCTCTCACTCACACACACACACACACACACACACACAGAGGCTAATATCCCCTCCACCTCCATCCCTTACCTAGGAGCCTAATACCCAGGGCTTGATAATAGAGCACTGTGTCTGATTCGTGTCTGCAGGAAGGAGCCATGAAATTACCTTCCTATGCATCAGGGGCCTATAGCATAAAGCCTCAACTCAATCACCAAGAGAATAAGGCCTATTGTTACAAGCCAGGGCTGTTACGTAAGTAAGCGATCCTACTTAGAAAAAAAGGAAGATGATAAGACTTGATATCTCTGAATAGCAAGACTGTCGCCCCGAGTTAGAGCTTTACAAAAATCCAGGTCAAGCCCCTACTGTGTTTGAGTTCATGGAAGAAACTCTGAGTGTGTGATTATATATTGAGTTAACCCTCTAGTGCTACGAGAAGTTCTGTCCTTGTGTAAAAGAAAGTAAGTTTTCATTTGGTTTCGCTTGGGATTAACTTGCCTTTGTCTGCTTGGAAGCCATGGTTTTAGCAGGGTTATGTCTATGAAACTTGGCAAGAGGAGCGGAAAAATTGGCAACACTCTTTTCAAATGAAAGGATGCCACGTTGCATTGAAACTGTGGCGTTCGTTGACCCTGAGCGTTACAGGTGAAAGGGGTCATGGTTTTTTTTTTTGCTGGAAGGGCCTCTAATGGACAAGTCAAATGGCCAGAGGTCAGCAAGTCATGTTTGTCCTGCCTAGAGCTAATCACAATAGAGCAGGGTGACGATGGACGGAGACATGGATAGATAGATGGATGGATGAGTAGACACAGACCTGGATCTTATCAGCAGGAAACAACAGGGAAGCAGACAAGACTGGAGAGCTCTTTATCTGTCTCATTTACTGGATCCGCAAAAGAACATTCTCATTGAAGGTTATAATGTCCTACACACACATCCACAGTGTGACAACACAATATACTGAATGGAGAATCTGCTGCTAGACAGCCTGTAAAACAAATATGTTTTGGTGGTGTTTTTGACCTGTGTGGTATCTGCAAAAATGTCTCGGATAATTTTAGCTGTGTCTCACTGTAATCAGCATTTTAGTTTACCAAGGCCAAGGTTTGGTTCAAGAGCACCATTTCCCTCACAGATAAGCAGCGCAAAGACGTGACCAGAGGAAACTAGAGAGTCGGATACAGAAAGAGAGCGGGGACTCAATCGTTCATCATTCAAGTGCTATAACTATTCAACCCATCTCAATATTAGTTGATTCAAATCTGATTTGAGAGAGTGGAATTTGAGCAATTCAAAATTACAACGGTCTTGGGTTTAATTCCAAGAGGTACTTTAATTATTGCATTCTCATTAATCTCACTCAAACAAAATCCAGTGAAAAGTTTTGAGGAAATTTGGTGAATAACATTTCTCAAATAAGAAATATGAAACGATCATTTTTACAAAGTAAAATAATAATGTGCCCAATTGATAATGTTCCCTGCACCAAACAAAAGCAATGTGCAATGGGCGTCTTCCTCCTTTTTGCCTTTATCTCAGTTGCGGAGCTGAGGCAGTATGTGTCTGTAGTGAGGCAGCATCCTGGCACCAAGGTTGGCTCTGATTCTAGGAGAGTGCAATAAATTAGACCTGGAGGATTTAGAGGATTGGGATGATTTTTTAATAAGATGAAATTCATAAACAGGGACAAGCTATGATTTATTTAATTTAAAGGAAGAAGACGAATGAATGAAGAAGGCAATTCAGGTCCTGAGAACAGATGTGTTTAAGAAGCTATTCTTGTCTTCTGGTTCTCTGCTCTCTAAGTTTGGAAGGGAGTTCAGAAATACTAACTAGGTCAGTTATTAATACTCAATAGTTCCAATTAAGACAGAATTTGTTTTAGTGGATTCAATATACGATAGATACTTCCTCTTTGATCACAATCATGTTCAATGGGAAATTACAGATTTCGACTGCTAATGCAAATTGACATGTTGATATTG
The DNA here is from genome assembly GCA_900323365.1 of Monocentris japonica. Classification (NCBI taxonomy): domain Eukaryota; kingdom Metazoa; phylum Chordata; class Actinopteri; order Trachichthyiformes; family Monocentridae; genus Monocentris; species Monocentris japonica. The sequence goes on along the minus strand of OOFE01001455.1, from coordinate 8,666 downwards.
TACAAAGTGTATCTGAGTTAGTATCATTTTTCAATTTCATAGATCCAGAAATGATATAACCATTGTGTATGGACATTTTGGAGTAGACTTGCATAATGAACATAATGAATCGCCAATTTTGAGAGAAATTACAGGACTATAAACCCAGTGATAAAATGTACTGCATTGTTTGCATCAATTATCGCCATGTTTATTGACATCATCATAATAGTAAAAGCAGCTCAAGGTCATCAATTTCAGTATTTTATCTTTGCACTTTGATTGGATCATAGATGATCAAGTGTAGCTGTGACAAATGCTTTTCATCCTCTGTAGTGAGAAAAGCAAGTACCACTCAAATGGGTATTTACCATGGTAACAGCCAGAAAGAGGTTTCTGATGGGCACCACTTTGCACCGTGGCCCAGATTTTCCTCCTTGGAGCCATACCCTAGTGGAGAGGCTGGCTCAGACAAATGTTTACTTAATTACCAGAGCGAGAATAGTGATTCCATCAATGGCCGCTGTTGGTCAATGACTTTAGCTGGGTTGATGGGTTCTGTTGGCGTGAAAGGATTCCGCCTGGGATCGATCAGAGACTTCCATTAACACTGAGTGACTGGCAGGCGAGACGGGTCGATCCAGAACCAGGACTGACATTGACCCAGTTCTCTCCTGCATGAGTTCTGTGTCAACCCAAGTCCATCATCATTGTCATCAATAGCCAAAGCCCCTATAGGCAGAATGTGATCGATTGCAGTGGGAGGACTGGGGAGGGCACGAGCAGAGTAATACTCATAGAGGCACTGGACCTCATCCAAATACCAACATCCATCACTCTGCTGCCCCCGTATCAATTCTCCATTACGATTGAATTAAAGCTCAGCAGATTTCCCACTCAAACATTTCGCCTCATTAGTTATGTGGTTGTTCTTGATTTAAGCGAACACATACTTCACTTTTGTCTCACACCAAAGTGGAAATGAAGTGTGAAGTGGAAGTGTTTGCTGCTGCGTAAGTAAAAGTAAGTCCAACTTCTCACTGGGTCTGATCATGTCTAGTGCCACTTTTTCCCTTTCTCCCTCTATTCTATTCTTCTACAGGTATTGTTCACCCCATCTGTTCAAATCTCCTTCTTCACTCAATCTCCCTCCACAGCTTCTGCCACATTTCCTGTATATATCTGTTCCACCCAACTCTCTCTTACCAATGCAGTCCCACTCTATTTTTGCTTGTCAATTCTCTTGGTTTACTCTCACTCTTGCGCAATTTCTAGTTTGCCACATACAATTCAGACACACCCTAATGTGACAAGCTGTGCAGAGCTTACCATCTCTCTCTCTCTCTCTCTCTCTCTCTCTCCTCTCGCTCTCCCTCCCTCCCAAGGGAGTCATTCCAACAGACAGGACCAATTTTCTGCTAATTGGGCCTCAGGAAATTGCTCCTCGTTTTAATTTACTGTCGGACAGCCATGAAGACATGTGATCCACCGCTGCTTTTCTCTCTCCCTCTCTGGATTCTTTCTACAGCGGGTGCAGGTATGAGGACGTGAGAGTTACACTGCACTGCAGTATTAACTGCACTAAGCCTGAACCTAAGGCCAGATTGAAAGGTTAGCCCAACATGACACACAGATGCAGTAAATATGACATGGTCCAGGGTTGTAGGTCAAACGCACAGTGCGGGACGTGACTTTAAGGTTTCTAACTCACAAGTGAGCTTGAACAGAAAGGTCACGGTGTAGTCAATGTGACTTATGGCAGAGCAGAATCGCGGCATTTGTGCACTGGTAGGTCCAGCTATTTTCATAAACACCAACTGTCACAATATTACCCAAACCACGAGGGAACGTGGTACATACTATCCAAACAGGAACTGTATTCATTGGAGAGTGTGTTAACCTTTGCTATCTGACTATCTGGCTATCACACGCCGCACTGAGATCATCAGGATCAAATGACTGATGCTGAATGTATTCGACAGAGTTGCATCACCTAGAGGATTGCCTAGATAAGATACATGACCATATAGTGACAAAACTAACACGATACCTGTAACATTACTTTTATGGATTACTCTGTTAATAATTACTGACAAAATGTCAGGGGAAATCAACACCACTGTCAGATTTCCAAAACTTGATCGTGAAGGAAGGGAGAGACAGGAGTTGCCTCGTGCACAGAGGAAATGGTCATTACAGTATTACAAGACCCTATCTGCATTCAGAACTGCTCTAAAAAACTATGATGCAAATATTAATGCATTTTGGGGCTTTGGGAACGGGAATGTTGTTCTAGATACTTCTTTCAGCAAGTGCCACAGCAACAGAAGACATGTTCTTGCTCAAAACAATCAACTATTATTACTAGAAAAGGAAAAAAAGTCTTTGCATTGAGAGTAGGCATGCCCATTTCAGCTTGTGAAGCAGCGAACAATCCAAGGTGTCTACAGAAGTCAAGGAGAAATGCCTTCACTCTAAAGAGCACTTAATGGAAAATTCCTTCCGGGACCTTGTTTTTTTCCTCTTTATCTCCCTCACGTTTCTTTTTTTTCCTCCCTAAGTATCTATCTTTTTCAGACACCAGTTTATTATTCCAATACAACTGGGGAAAATCATGCAGCAGAGATGTCAGAAAAATGTGTATTTGGAAAATGTGAGGTTTACCACATCTCTGACAATTTATAAGCTCATTGCAAGAATAACATTGTTTTTTAGATGGATTTTAGCAGTCTGAGTTTGCTCACATTTTAATTATAGTGCACGAAACCTTTTGAGACGATTCTCTCCGCAAATATATCTTGGTATGGACGTGTGCCATGAGATTGATAGCCATGCAATAGAGTTTTAAATTTATTGCACAATTTTGGCGTCAACCCTAGAAGCTCAGAGTATGGGGCTGAAACACTTGGGACATGAGTCAATTTTGTGTTCACACCAGAAGCACTCTAAATATGAAGAGGCAAGCATTGATATGAAGGCATGATTAGCAATATGGATCCATGTTCATTACAAGACAAACAAACACATCCACGGGTCTACACTACACACGCACACACACACACACACACACACACACACACCTCTTCATACACACGTGTTGCAGTATGACTTGATCCAACCTTGGTTGACATTCGCACATCCATCCCCCCTGAGGGCCTACGCTGACCCTACATCTGCATCAACCAATCAATAAACACGCATGTTGTAGCACAGAATTCCTCCGATCCCTCGCCATCAATGCAGACATGTTACCCAAGCCAAACATCCATCAGTCGACCTGACAGGTTTTGGAGCCGAGCACCACCATCCATCAATGTTGGACTTTTACAACTCTAACGGCCTAATATGGATCAATAAGTCATGTTTTCAGACATTCCCCGCTGTCAATATGCAAAGACGTGTTCTCTAAAGCCCTGACCTCCATTCAAGGACCTCAAACATATTCACAACAAAGACACTCTACTATAGATAGATAGCCTTCCTGTTATCGATATATACAGTGCAGTGGGCCACTGCACACAAGCAGGAAATGAGGTTTTGTGTGACTTCTAATAGTGTGTATTGATCCTGATTGCACAGGGACTGGTGGGCTAACAAAGGCCCTGTAAAGTGGTCAGGCTTGATAAATTTGCAGTGTTTGGTAAGCTACTTGAGTCTCGCCTGGCAAACACACTAAGAAGGCTGTTTGTGTGACCTGTGTGTGTGTGTGTGTGTATGCGAGAGAGAGTGAGAGAGCGAGAAAGAGAGTGAGTGAGTGTGTGTATAGGTATGTGTTAAGGGGATAAAAGGCCATCAGGGACAGGAGAGGAAGGGAAGGGGAAAAGGGGCCGGAATGGCAACTGTGGAACACACAAAGGCAAAGACACACACACACGGTTCTTTCTGTCTTTCTTACACACACACACACACACACACACACACACACACACACACACACACACACACACAC